>AAPY01478426.1:0-12348 GCA_000181375.1 Tupaia belangeri
GTAGATAACTTGTGATGTTCAGTGAAGCTCTACTTCAACCTCAAGTTTGGAAGCAGTTTAACACTGTATTAAAGTGGGCATTTAGAAATATAGCTTACTATCTCAAGTTAAGCATGTCGATTTTCAGCCAAAATCTGGAGTTTTCTTTGGAGTATCAGAAAGATCTTTGGCAGATTGACTCCACTCATGGAGCTGATTTATACAACTAACAAACTTTGCAGTAACTGCAAGTTGAGTTTTAGGACTAAGGATGCACTACACTTTCAAAGCAAAGAACGATAAAAGAAACCCTCTTACTACAAAATCTTAAAAAAGAACTATTACACACTTGATCATTCCACTTACTTAACTTTATAAGTTGAATAACTTGTAATGTTCAGTGAAGCTCTACTTCAACCTCAAGGTTGGAAGCAGTTTATCACTGTATTAAAGTGGGCATTTAGAAATATAGATTACTATCTCAAGTTAAGCATGTCGATTTTCAGCCAAAATCTGGAGTTTACTTTTGGAGTATCAGAAAGATCTTTGGCAGATTGACTCCCACTCATGGAGCTGATTTATACAACTAACAATCTTTGCAGTAACTGCAAGTTGAGTTTTAGGCCTAAGGATGCACTACACTTTCAACGCAAAGTACGATAAAAGAAAACACTCTTACTACAAAATCTTAAGAAAGAACTATTACACACTTGATTATTCCACTTACTTAACTTTGTAAGTTGCATAACATGTGATGTTTAGTGAAGTTCTACTTCAACCTCAAGTTTTGGAAGCAGTTTAACACTGTATTAAACTGGGCATTTAGAAATACAGCTTACTTTCTCAAAATAAGTATGTAGTTTTTCAGCCAAAATCTAGAGTTTTCTTTGGAGTATCAGAAAGAGCTTTGGCAGATTGACTCCACTCATGCAGCTGATTTATACAACTGACAGACTTTGCAGTATCAGCAAGTTGAGTTTTGGTCCTAAGAATGAAATTCACTTTCAAAGCAAACTACGTTAAATGATACACTCTTACTACAAAATCTTAAAAAAGAACTATTACACACTTGATTATTCCACTTACTTAACTTTATAAGTTGAATAACTTGTAATGTTTAGTGAAGCTCTACTTCAACCTCAAGGTTGGAAGCAGTTTAACACTGTATTAAAGTGGGCATTTAGAAATATAGATTACTATCTCAAGTTAAGCATGTCGATTTTCAGCCAAAATCTGGAGTTTACTTTGGAGTATCAGAAAGATCGTTGGCACATTGACTCCACTCATGGAGCTGATATATACAACTAACAAACTCTGCATTAACTGCTAGTTGAGTTTTAGGCCTAAGGATGCACTACACTTTCAAAGCAAACTACGATAAAAGAAACCCTCTTACTACAAAATGTTAGGAAAGAACTAACACAAACTTGATTATTCCACTTACTTAACTTTGTAAGTTGAATAACTTGTGATGTTCAGTGAAGCTCTACTTCAACCTCAAGTTTAGAAGCAGTTTAACACTGTATTACACGGGGCATTTAGAAATATAGCTTACAATCTCAAGTTAAGCATGTCGATTTTCAGCCAAAAGCTGGAGTTTTCCTTTGAGTATCAGAAAGATCTTTGGCAGATTGACTCCACTCATGGAGCTGATTTATACAACTAACAAACTTTGCAGTAACTGCAAGTTGAGTTTTAGGCCTAAGGATGCACTACACTTTCAAAGCAAAGTACGATAAAAGAAATCCTGTTACTACAAAATGTTAAGAAAGAACTATTACACACTTGATTATTCCACTTAATTAACTTTGTAAGTTGAATAACTTGTGATGTTCAGTGAAGCTCTACTTCAACCTCAAGTTGGGAAGCAGTTTAACATTGTATTAAAGGGGGTATTGAGAAATATAGCTTACTATCTCAAGTTAAGCATGTCGATTTTCAGCCAAAATCTGGAGTTTTCTTTGGAGTATCAGAAAGAGCTTTGGCATATTGACTCCACTCATGGAGCTGATTTATACAACTAACAAACTTTGCAGTAACTGCAAGTTGAGTTTTAGGCCTAAGAATGCACTACACTTTCAAAGCAAACTACGATAGAAGAAACCCTCTTACTACAAAATGTTAAGAAAGAACTATGAAAAACTTGATTAGTCCACTTACTTAACATTGTAAGTAGAATAACTTGTGATGTTCAGTGAAGATCTACTTCAACCTCAAGTTTGGAAGCAGTTTAACACTGTATTAAAGTGGGCATTTAGAAATATGGCTTACTATCTCAAGTTAAGCATGTCGATTTTCAGCCAAAATCTGGAGTTTTCTTTGGAGTATCAGAAAGATCTTTGGCAGATTGACTCCACTCATGGAGCTGATTTATACAGCTAACAAACTTTGCAGTAACTTCAAGTTGAGTTTTAGGCCTAAGGATGACTACACTTTCAAAGCAAAGTACGATAAAAGAAACACTCTTACTACAAAACCTTAAGAAAGAACTATTACACACTTGAGTATTCCACTTACTTAACTTTGTAAGTTGAATAACTTGTGATGTTCAGTGAAGCTCTACTTCAACTCAGGCTGTAAGCAGCTTAACACTGTAATAAAGTGAGCATTAGAAATATAGCTTACTTTCTCAGTAAGCATGTCGATTTTCAGCCAAAATCTGGAGTTTACATTGGAGTATCAGAAAGATCTTTGGCAGATTGACTCCACTCATGGAGCTGATTTATACAACTAACAAACTTTGCATTAACTGCAAGGTGAGTTTTAGGCCTAAGATTGCACTACACTTTCAAAGCAAAGTACGATAAAAGAAACCCTGTTACTACAAAATGTTAAGAAAGAACTATTACACACTTGATTATTCCACTTACTTAACTTTGTAAGTTGAATAACTTGTGATGTTCAGTGAAGCTCTACTTCAACCTGAAGTTTTGGAAGCAATTTAACACTGTATTACACTGGGCGTTTAGAAATAAAACTTACTTTCTCAAGATAAGCATGTAGATTTTCAGCCAAAATCTGGAGTTTTCTTTGGAGTATCAGAAAGAGCTTTGGCAGATTGACTCCAGTCATGGAGCTGATTTATACAACTAACAAACTTTGCAGTAACTGCATGTTGAGTTTTAGGCCTAAGAATGCAGTACACTTTCAAAGCAAACTACGATAAAAGAAACCCTCTTCCTACAAAATGTTAAGAAAGAACTATTAGAAACTTGATTAGTCCACTTACTTAACTTTGTGAGTTGAATAACTTGTGATGTTTAGTGAAGCTCTACTTCAACCTCACGTTTGGAAGCAGTTTAACACTGATTTTAATGTGGGCATTTAGAAATATAGCTTACAATCTCAAGTTAAGCATGTCGATTTTCAGCCAAAATCTGGAGTTTTCTTTGGAGTATCAGAAAGATCTTTGGCAGATTGACTCCACTCATGGAGCTGATTTATACAACTAACAAACTTTGCAGTAACTGCAAGTTGAGTTTGGGGCCTGAGATTGAAATTCACTTTCAAAGCAAACTACGTTAAAAGAAACACTCTTACTCCAAAATGTTAAGAAAGATCTAACACAAACTTGATTATTCCACTTACTTAACTTTGTAAGTTGAATAACTTTTGCTGTTTAGTGAAGCTCTACTTCAACCTCTAGTTTGGAAGCAGTTTAACACTGTATTAAAGTGGGCTTTTAGAAATATAGCTTACAATCTCAAGTTAAGCATGTCGATTTTCAGCCAAAATCTGGAGTTTTCCTTGGAGTATCAGAAAGATCTTTGGCAGATTGACTCCACTCATGGAGATGATTTATACAACTATCAAACTTTGCATTAACTGCAAGTTGAGTTTTAGGCCTAAGAATGCACTACACTTTCAAAGCAAACATCGATAAAAGAAACCCTGTTACTACAAAATGTTAAGGAAGAACGATTACACACTTGATTATTCCACTTACGTAACTTTGTAAGATGAATAACTTGTGATGTTCAGTGAAGCTCTACTTCAACCTCAAGTTTTGGAAGCAGTTTAACACTGTATTAAACTGGGCATTTAGAAATATACCTTACTTTCTCAAAATAAGTATATAGTTTTTCAGCCAAAATCTGGAGTTTTCTTTTGAGGATCAGAGAGATCTTTGGCAGAATGACTCCACTCATGGAGCTGATTTATACAACTGACAAACTTTGCAGTAACTGCAAGTTGAGTTTGGGGCCTGAGATTGAAATGCACTTTCAAAGCACACTACGTTAAAAATACACTCTTACTCCAAAATGTTAAGAAAGATCTTACACAAACTTGATTATTCCACTTACTTAACATTGTAAGTTGAATAACTTGTGATGTTTAGTGAAGCTCTACTTCAACCTCAAGTTTGGAAGCAGTTTAACACTGTATTAAAGTGGGCATTTAGAAATATAGCTTACTTTCTCAAGTTAAGCATGTCGATTTTCAGCCAAAATCTGGAGTTTATTTTGGAGTATCAGAAAGAGCTTTGGCAGATTGACTCCACTCATGGAGCTGATTTATACAACTAACAAACTTTGCAGTAACTGCAAGTTGAGTTTTAGGCCTAAGAATGCACTACACTTTCAAAGCAAACTACGATAAAAGAAACCCTCTTACTACAAAATGTTAAGAAAGAACTATGAAAAACTTGATTAGTCCACTTACTTAACATTGTAAGTAGAATAACTTGTGATGTTCAGTGAAGCTCTCCTTCAACCTCAAGTTTGGAAGCAGTTTAACACTGTATTAAAGTGGGCATTTAGAAATATAGCTTACTATCTCAAGTTAAGCATGTCGATTTTCAGCCAAAATCTGGAGTTTTCTTTGGAGTATCAGAAAGATCTTTGGCAGATTGACTCCACTCATGGAGCTGATTTATACAACTAACAAACTTTGCAGTAACTGCAAGTTGAGTTTTAGGCCTAAGGATGCACTACACTTTCAAAGCAAAGTACGATAAAAGAAACACTCTTACTAGAAAACCTTAAGAAAGAACTATTACACACTTCATTATTCCACTTACTTAACTTTGTAAGTTGAATAACTTGTGATGTTCAGTGAAGCTCTACTTCAACCTCAAGGATGGAAGCAGTTTAACACTGTATTAAAGTGGGCATTTAGAAATATAGCTTACTTTCTCAATTTAAGCATGTCGATTTTCAGCCAAAATCTGGAGTTTACTTTGGAGTATCAGAAAGATCTTTGGCACATTGACTCCACTTATGGAGCTGATATAAACAACTAACAAACTTTGCATTAACTGCTAGTTGAGTTTTAGGCCTAAGAATGCACTACACTTTCAAAGCAAACTACGATAAAAGAAACCCTCTTACTACAAAATGTTAGGAAAGAACTAACACAAACTTGATTATTCCACTTACTTAACTTTACAAGTTGAATAACTTGTGATGTTTAGTGAAGCTCGACTTCAACCTCAAGTTGGGAAGCAGTTTAACATTGTATTAAAGGGGGTATTTAGAAATATAGCTTACTATCTCAAGTTAAGCATGTCGATTGTCAGCCAAAATCTGGAGTTTTCTTTGGAGTATCAGAAAGAGCTTTGGCAGATTGACTCCACTCATGGAGCTGATTTATACAACTGACAAACTTTGCAGTAACTGCAAGTTGAGTTTTAGGCCTAAGAATGCACTACACTTTCAAAGCAAACTACGATAAAAGAAACCCTGTTACTACAAAATGTTAAGGAAGAACTATTCCACACTTGATTATTCCATTTACTTAACTTTGTAAGATGAATAACTTGTGATGTTCAGTGAAGCTATACTTCAACCTCAAGTTTTGGAAGCAGTTTAACACTGTATTAAACTGGGCATTTAGAAATATACCTTACTTTCTCAAAATAAGTATATAGTTTTTCAGCCAAAATCTGGAGTTTTCTTTCGAGTATCAGAGAGATCTTTGGCAGAATGACTCCACTCATGGAGCTGATTTATACAACTAACAAACTTTGCAGTAACTGCAAGTTGAGTTTGGGGCCTGAGATTGAAATTCATTTTCAAAGCAAACTACGCTAAAAGAAACACTCTTACTCCAAAATGTTAAGAAAGATCTAACACAAACTTGATTATTCCACTTACTTAATATTGTAAGTTGAATAACTTGTGATGTTTAATGAAGCTCCCCTTCAACCTCAAGATTGGAAGCAGTTTAACACTGTATTAAAGTGCGCATTTAGAAATATATCTTACTTTCTCAAGTTAAGCATGTCGATTCTCAGCCAAAAGCTGGAGTTTTCTTTGGAGTATCATAAAGATCTGTGGCAGATTGACTCCACTCATGGAGCTGATTTATACAACTAACAAACTTTGCAGTAACTGCAAGTTGAGTTTTAGGCCCATTAACGCACTACACTTTTGAGCAAACTACGATAAAAGAAACCCTCTTACTACAAAATGTTAAGAAAGAACTATTACACACTTGATTATTCCACTTACTTAACTTTGTAAGTTGAATATCTTGTGATGTTCAGTGAAGCTCTACTTCAACCTCAAGTTTTGGAAGCAGTTTAACACTGTATTACACTGGGCGTTTAGAAATAAAACTTACTTTCTCAAGATAAGCATGTAGATTTTCAGCCAAAATCTGGAGTTTTCTTTGGAGTATCAGAGAGATCTTTGGCAGAATGACTCCACTCATCGAGCTGATTTATACAACTAACAAACTTTGCAGTAACTGCAAGTTGAGTTTTAGGCCTAAGAATGCACTACACTTTCAAAGCAAACTACGATAAAAGAAACCCCTCTTACTACAAAATGTTAAGAAAGAACTAACACAACTTTGATTATTCCACTTACTTAACTTTGTAAGTTGAATACTTGTGATGTTCAGTGAAGCTCTACTCTCAACCTCAATTTTGGAAGCCGTTTAACACTGTATTAAACTGGGCGTTTAGAAATGTAACTTACTTTCTCAAAATAAGTATGTAGATTTTCAGCCAAAATCTGAGTTTCCTTGGAAGATCAAAGAGATCTTGGCAGATTACTCCCTCATAGACTGATTTTAAAACTGACAAACTTGGAGGAACTGGAAGTTGGGGTTTAGGCCTAAAGGATGCACTACACTTTCAAAGCAAAGTACGATAAAAGATACCCTCTTGCAACAAAATCTTAAGACAAGAACTATTACACACTTGATTATTCCACTTACTTAACTTTGTAAGTTGAATAACTTGTGATGTTCAGTGAAGCTCTACTTCAACCTCAAGTTTTGGAAGCAGTTTAGACACTGTATTACAATGGGCGTTTAGAAATAAAACTTACTTTCTCAAGATAAGCATGTAGATTTCAGCCAAAATCTGGAGTTTTCTTTGGAGTATCAGAAAGAGCTTTGGCAGATTGACTCCACTCATGGAACTGATTTATACAACTAACAAACTTTACAGTAACTGCAAGTTGAGTTTTAGGCCTAAGAATGCAGTACACTTTCAAAGCAAACTACTATAAAAGAAACCCTCTTACTACAAAATGTTAAGAAAGAACTATTAGAAACTTGATTAGTCCACTTACTTAACTTTGTAAATTGAATAACTTGTGATGTTCAGTGAATCTCTACTTCAACCTCAAGTTTTGGAAGCAGTTTAACACTGTATTAAACTGGGCATTTAGAAATATACCTTACTTTCTCATAATAAGTATATAGTTTTTCAGCCAAAATCTGGAGTTTTCTTTGGAGTATCAGAGAGATCTTTGGCAGAATGACTCCACTCATCGAGCTTATTTATACAACTGACAAACTTTGCAGTAACTGCAAGTTGAGTTGGGGCCTGAGATTGAAATTCACTTTCAAAGCAAACTACTTTAAAAGAAACACTCTTACTCCAAAATGTTAAGAAAGATCTAACACAAACTTGATTATTCCACTTACTTAACATTGTACGTTGAATAACTTGTGATGTTTAGTGAAGCTCTACTTCAACCTCAAGTTTGGAAGCAGTTTAACACTGTATTAAATTGGGCATTTAGAAATATATCTTACTTCCACAAGTTAAGCATGTCGATTTTCAGCCAAAATCTGGAGTTTACTTTGGAGTATCCGAAAGATCTTTGGCATATTGACTCCACTCATGGAGATGATTTATACAACTAACAAACTTTGCAGTAACTGCAAGTTGAGTTTTAGGCCTAAGAATGCACTACACTTTCAAAGCAAACTACGATAAAAGTAACCCTCTTACTACAAAATGTTAAGAAAGAACTAACACAAACTTGATTATTCCACTTACTTAACTTTGTAAGTTGAATAACTTGTGATGTTCAGTGAAGCTCTACATCAACCTCCAGTTTGGAAGCAGTTTAACACTGTATTAAAGTGGGCATTTAGAAATATAGCTTACTATCTCAAGTTAAGCATGTCGATTGTCAGCCAAAATCTGGAGTTTTCTTTGGAGTATCAGAAAGATCTTTGGCAGATTGACTCCACTCATGGAGCTGATTTATACAACTAACAAACTTTGCAGTAAGTGCAAGTTGAGTTTTAGGCCTAAGGATGCACTACACTTTCAAAGCAAAATACGAGAAAAGAAACCCTCTTACTACAAAATCTTAAGAAAGAACTATTACACACTTGATTATTCCACGTACGTAACCTTGTAAGTTGAATAACTTGTGATGTTCTGTGAAGCTCTACTTCAACCTCAAGTTTTGGAAGCCGTTTAACACTGTATTAAAGTGGGCATTTAGAAATATAGCTTACTTTCTCAAGTTAAGCATGTCGATTTTCAGCCAAAATCTGGAGTTTATTTGGAGTATCAGAAAGATCTTTGGCAGAATGACTCAACTCATGGAGCTGATATATACAACTAACAAACTTTGCATTAACTGCAAGTTGAGTTTTAGGCCTAAGAATGCACTACACTTTCAAAGCAAACTACGATAAAAGAAACCCTCTTACTACAAAATGTTAGGAAAGAACTAACACAAACTTGATTATTCCACTTACTTAACTTTGTAAGTTGAATAACTTGGATGTCAGGGAAGCTCAGCCTCCACCCTCAAGGTTGGGAAGCAGTTTAACATGTATTAAAGGGGGTATTTAGAAATATAGCTTACTATCTCAAGTAAGCATGTCGATTTCAGCCAAAAGCTGGAGTTTTCTTTGGAGTATCAGAAAGAACTTTGGCAGATTGACTCCACTCATGGAGCTGATTTATACAACTGACAAACTTTGCAGTAACTGCAAGTTGAGTTTTAGGCCTAAGAATGCAGTACACTTTCAAAGCAAAATACGATAAAAGAAACCCTGTTACTACAAAATGTTAAGGAAAGAACTATTACACACTTGATTATTCCACTTACTTAATTTTGTAAGTTGAATAACTTGTGATGTTCAGTGAAGCTCTACTTCAACCTCAAGTATGGAAGCAGTTTAACACTGTATTAAAGTGGGCATTTAGAAATATAGCTTACTAACTCAAGTTAAGCATGTCAATTTTCAGCCAAAATCTGGAGTTTTCTTTGGAGTATCAGAAAGATCTTTGGCAGATTGACTCCACTCATGGAGCTGATTTATACAACTAACAAACTTTGCAGTAACTGCAAGTTCAGTTTTAGGCCTAAGGATGCAGTACACTTTCAAAGCAAACTACGATAAAAGAAACCCTGTTACTACAAAATGTTAAGAAAGAACTATTAGAAACTTGATTAGTCCACTTACTTAACTTTGTAAATTGAATAACTTGTGATGTTCAGCGAATCTCTACTTCAACCTCAAGTTTTGGAAACAGTTTAACACTGTATTAAACTGGGCATTTAGAAATATACGTTATTTTTTCAAAATAAGTATGTATTTTTTCAGCCAAAATCTGGAGTTTTCTTTGGAGTATCAGAGAGATCTTTGGCAGAATGACTCCACTCATGGACCTGATTTATACAACTAACAAACTTTGCAGTAACTGCAAGTTGAGTTTTAGGCCTAAGAATGCACTACACTTTCAAAGCAAACTACGATAAAAGAAACCCTCTTACTACAAAATGTTAAGAAAGAACTAACACAAACGTGATTATTCCACTTACTTAACTCTGTAAGTTGAATAACTTGTGATGTTCAGTGAAGCTCTACTTCAACCTCAAGTTTTGGAAGCAGTTTAACACTGTATTAAAGTGGGCATTTAGAAATGTAGCTTACTATCTCAAGTTAAGCATGTCGATTGTCAGCCAAAATCTGGAGTTTTCTTTGGAGTATCAGAAAGATCTTTGGCAGATTGACTCCACTCATGGAGCTGATTTATACAACTAACAAACTTTGCAGTAAGTGCAAGTTGAGTTTTAGGCCTAAGGATGCACTACACTTTCAAAGCAAAATACGAGAAAAGAAACCCTCTTACTACAAAATCTTAAGAAAGAACTATTACACACTTGATTATTCCACGTACGTAACCTTGTAAGTTGAATAACTTGTGATGTTCTGTGAAGCTCTACTTCAACCTCAAGTTTTGGAAGCCGTTTAACACTGTATTAAAGTGGGCATTTAGAAATATAGCTTACTTTCTCAAGTTAAGCATGTCGATTTTCAGCCAAAATCTGGAGTTTATTTGGAGTATCAGAAAGATCTTTGGCAGAATGACTCAACTCATGGAGCTGATATATACAACTAACAAACTTTGCATTAACTGCAAGTTGAGTTTTAGGCCTAAGAATGCACTACACTTTCAAAGCAAACTACGATAAAAGTAACCCTCTTACTACAAAATGTTAAGAAAGAACTAACACAAACTTGATTATTCCACTTACTTAACTTTGTAAGTTGAATAACTTGTGATGTTCAGTGAAGCTCTACATCAACCTCCAGTTTGGAAGCAGTTTAACACTGTATTAAAGTGGGCATTTAGAAATATAGCTTACTATCTCAAGTTAAGCATGTCGATTGTCAGCCAAAATCTGGAGTTTTCTTTGGAGTATCAGAAAGATCTTTGGCAGATTGACTCCACTCATGGAGCTGATTTATACAACTAACAAACTTTGCAGTAAGTGCAAGTTGAGTTTTAGGCCTAAGGATGCACTACACTTTCAAAGCAAAATACGAGAAAAGAAACCCTCTTACTACAAAATCTTAAAAAATAACTATTACACACTTGATTATTCCACTTACTTAACTTTATAAATTGAATAACTTGTAATGTTCAGTGAAGCTCTACTTCAACCTCAAGGTTGGAAGCAGTTTAACACTGTATTAAAGTGGGCATTTAGAAACATAGCTTACTTTCTCAAGTTAAGCATGTCGATTTTCAGCAAAAAGCTGGAGTTTACTTTGGAGTATCAGAAAGATCTTTGGCACATTGACTCCACTCATGGAGCTGATATATACAACTAACAAACTTTGCATTAACTGTTAGTTGAGTTTTAGGCCTAAGAATGCACTACACTTTCAAAGCAAACTACGATAAAAGAAACCCTCTTACTACAAAATGTTAGGAAGGAACTAACACGAACTTGATTATTGCACTTACTTAACTTTGTAAGTTGAATAACTTGTGATGTTTAGTGAAGCTCGACTTCAACCTCAAGTTGGGAAGCAATTTAACATTGTATTAAAGGGGGTATTTAGAAATATAGCTTACTTTCTCAAGTTAAGCATGTCGATTTTCAGCCAAAATCTGGAGTTTTCTTTGGAGTATCAGAAAGATCTTTGGCACATTGACTCCACTCATGGAGCTGATATATACAACTAACAAACTTTGCAGTAACTGCAAGTTGAGTTTTAGGCCTAAGAATGCACTACACTTTCAAAGCAAACTACGATAGAAGAAAGCCTCTTACTACAAAATGTTAAGAAAGAACTATGAAAAACTTGATTAGTCCACTTACTTAACATTGTAAGTAAAATAACTTGTGATGTTCAGTGAAGCTATACTTCAACCTCAAGTTTGGAAGCAGTTTAACACTGTATTAAACTGGGCATTTAGAAATATACCTTACTTTCTCAAGATAAGCATGTAGATTTTCAGCCAAAATCTGGAGTTTTCTTTGGAGTATCAGAGAGATCTTTGGCAGAATGACTCCACTCATGGAGGTGATTTATACAACTGACAAACTTTGCAGTAACTGCAAGTTGAGTTTGGGGCCTAAGATTGAAATTCACTTTCAAAGCAAACTACGTTAAAAGAAACACTCTTACTCCAAAATGTTAAGAAATATCTAACACAAACTTGATTATTCCACTTACTTAACTTTGTAAGTTGAATAACTTGTGCTGTTTATTGAAGCTCTACTTAGACCTCTATTTGGAAGCAGTTTAACACTGTATTAAAGTGGGCATTTAGAAATATAGCTTACAATCTCAAGTTAAGCATGTCGATTTTCAGCCAAAATCTGGAGTTTTCCTTTAGTATCAGAAAGATCTTTGGCAGATTGACTC
>AAPY01478900.1:0-17821 GCA_000181375.1 Tupaia belangeri
AAAGGGGAACTCTCTTACACTGCTGTTGGAATGTAAATTGGTCCCAGCCACTGTGGAGACAATTTGGAGATTTCTGAAAAATCTACAAATAGAACTACCATATGATCCAGCAGTTCCACTCCCTTGTTATCTACCCAAAGGACAGAAGAATTCTTCATCAGAAAAGTGCTCGCACATCAATGTTTATTGTGGCACTATTCATGATTGCTAAGACATGGAACCAACCCAAATGCCCCTGTACAGATGAATGGGTTGAAAAACTGTGGCACATATACTCTATGGAATACTATTCTTCCATAAACAACAACAACAACAACAACATAACCCTGGATTTTGACAGAAAATGGAAGAATATGGAAGATTTACTGCTCAGTGAAGCAAGCCAGGCTATGAAGGAGAGACATTGTATGTCCCCACTTAATATATACTGAGTGTCCACACTCTATGACTGAAACTGACTGACTAAAGGATGTACAGACACAAGAGATGTGTGTAATTGCCAGAGGTAGTGTGCATGGAGGAGTGGGGTCTGGGGAAAAACATTTGGAGGAGGGATACGGAGACAGAGCATTGACGGGATGGGGAGGTAATGGTGTAATCGGTTGAAGATATTTTGATCAACTACACTGGAAAGAAATGTTCACATATTAAACTGTTCCCTTTGTAAGTTAAATAATGTGATTGAATGTATAAAAAAATAAAAGAAAAAAATATTTTTAAAGGAAAAAAAAGATGGGCAGCCCTGCTCTTTCAGAGGCTATTCTTCTGTCTCTTGCTAAGCAGTTTGTACATAGGCACCCACTATATGTTCAGTCTACCAATCTTGAAGTTTTCCAGTTATCACCCAATATATCCTTGGTGTTTCTCAGAACACTATATCCTTGTACCTTTAGGAAGATTGGAATTGCCAGAACCATACTTTGTCTCTCAGGGACATTACAGCACATGCAATGATACTGGTTTTTATATTCTTGGATTTGGATGACTGTTTATGAGGACAACTCAACTAGAAGATAAGAGACTGGAGTTCAAAGCAGAGGAACCCTAGTAATGACACCTCCAGAAACAGGGACAGCTGAGGACATGATGAATAAGGTGGTTGGATTCCTCATGGCCAACTACAAAGACGACTAGCACAGGAGCTTGAAAATCACCCCTTTTGCATGTGTGTATATGTTGAAATATCCTGAGAAAGTAATGGAAAGGAAGGGCTACAGCATTGCCACTTTGAATATAGGGAGTGAATTCTTAATTTCTTTTTCACTTTCTCACTCTAAAAAGCACATAGGAAATAATGAATGAAACTGCAAGTAAAACCTCAACCAATGGCAAGAAAACCACCTAAGGACGATGGCCCCAGTTTCTTAAAAAACATCATTTGAATGTAAACATTAGCAACACTGGTCTTAAATGGTATGTCACAGTGGTTTTGATTTATGTTTCCCTCAGAGTAAGAGAGAATGAACATATTTGTATATGCCTTTTGGTCATCCGTTTGTCTTTCTTAGAAATTTATCTGTTTAGGTCATTTGTCCTGTTAGAATGGTAAGGAGAAAAGAAGAAAACAATTCCTGGAGATGCTGTGGTGAAAGGGTGATCATCCTACAATGTTGGGAGGAATATTAATTAGTACAGCTAATTAAAATGGAAAAGCATATGGTAGTTCCTGAAAAACCTACAAAAAGAGCTACCACATGACCCAGTATTCCCACTCCTGGGTATTTACCCAGAGGACAGGAAAACACCCAGTCCGCAAGACACTTGTACATGTCTATTCATTCAGCATTATTTTCCATTGAAAAGACAAAGAACTAAGCTAAATGTCCAAAAATGGATAAATCCATTGAAAAAGTGTGGCACATACACACTACAGAACACTACACAGCCATAAAAAAAAAGATCCAGTCATTGGGCTATAAGTAGATAGAAACAGAACATACAGTGCTAAGCAAAGCAAACCGACAATGAAAGACAACATTATATGGCCCTAACTCCCATATGCACTAAATGTTTGTCCTCTGTGCCAGAAACTGAGAAAGTAAAAGGTATGCAGGGAATGCGAGCATATATATTCAAGACTATAGAAGGTGTTTATGTAGGTTTAAGGAGGTATAAATTGGGGGAGGTGGGACATGCAAACTGGATTAGGTGAGCAACACTCTACCCCATGGGCTAGAGGCCCCATAAAATGATTACAGACACCAGATACAGTGTGGAAAGAGGGTGGGTGAAGGAGGAGAGTCTGGGGAAAGACATTAAGGAGAGAGGTAGAGAGGCAGGGCTTTTATAGAACAAAAAATTGGGTTATTAACTGTTGAAGATAACGTGTAGAGTATTCTCAACTGGGCTGGTGAGAAATGTATACATGTTGGAATATTCACTTTGCAAACTAACTGACATGAAAACATGCAAACTGGGAAAATCTATGATGTAAGCAGTAAAGATGAACAATGATTAAATTTAAAAATTTAACAAGACAATGTAGTAGAGCAAGTTACAGTAACAGAAGAAATTCTGTCCATAAATTCTGTTAAGGCAATAGCTGAGATTGAGAGTATACCCCTGGCTGATCACAAGTGCCAAGAGCGATTCCGACACCATGCATTTATTTGCCTGTGAGTGCTATGATATTGTCCGTGTGGCCATAGACTGGGAACAGTAAGAAGTCTCCTCATGTGATTATTCTCTGTGCTTACAACTCAATTGCAGAGGTAGACTCTATCCAGTGCCTGCTTGGGGAGAGACAGCTCTGTTCCTGGACAGAGGGCTGCACACAGACAATTTTGAGGCTTTAGGAGGAATATCAACCTTATTCTCCTTTCGTAGGAATACTCACTTGCCACATCCACAGTAGAGCACACCTCACGCACATCAGACAGGCAAATGTGTGTGTCAGGAGCCATGTCTGAGTCAGAGAATCCAGCATTGTGAGAAACAGACCGATTCTGAAGCACTGGTATGTTCATCTGTATCCCTTCTTCATTCTCAGGCAGCTGCTCCATCCAGAACACAGAGGCATGTGAAGAACTAAATATTAAACATGGAATAATTGGACGCCATGTTTTTATGGTGAGTCTTGAATGATTATGTGAGTGAGAAGTCAGAAAACCCAGAGAGGCTGTCTTTTCAAAGAAGGGGAACCAAACTATCCACATCTGACTAGGACAGAGGCTGGCTGCCATGGGGTTAGGTTGACATAGAGAGGGTTATGAAAAGTAGCAAGTGCTCAGTGCAAGAGCCTCAGAACACACACCAGGATGGTGAATCTAATCTGCCCACATGGGCCAGTCACAGTAGACAATGCACTTGGAAGGCCTTACAAAATCATGGTTCCAACCCAGTGCAATTCTGCTCCAGTTTACTTCCGGACAAACAGTGGATAAAGGGTGCCAAGACATGCTGGCTCACAGAGGGCAAGGGCCCTCTCTACCTTATTCTCTCCATATTATATGATTGGGATCATTGGTGTAGTTACATTTTGGGCTGTGAAATCTTAGCCAACAAGCCCAGAACAAATTTGGAAAAATTAATGCATCTCATTCAGGTCTCTCCACCTAGGAGAGAATGGGTACTTTTGGAGGTTGGAGGAAAGCCATAATGTTGACTCCGAGTGTCTGAAATGGAGAAATTAATAGGAAGGTTTCACTCTCAGTTCTTTGGAAACCAAAATATATTTCATTTGTACAGGAGCCCTTCCTGCTGTTTATGAAAACCCATGAATAAGTAGCAGCAGAGGAAATACAGGTTTTCAGGTAAGGACATTTGTTGTATTGCCAACATCCCTAGTTCTCTTGTGAGAATGAGGCTACCTTGTGTAACAGAGGACCCCCTGTTACCTGATAAATTCCTTCTTGCAGTCAGTGATGATGTCCTTTTCCTGGGTGATCTCTTGAACCTCGCGGAAATGTTCTCTATGTTGTTTCAGTTTCACCTTCAGCTCTTCGACCTCTTTCATCGGCCCTTGAATCTGGGCTCCAGAGTTGACCTAAGTCTTCCTGTGGCCTTCAGTATCCTGGGTGTTGTCTGTGAAAGACAATATCTGGGTATTTGCATCAGGAGATCAAGGCCAGCAGAAAGATGAATGCAGGCACATTTGTCCTGACAGGAAACTCTGGCAAAGGAAAGGAATGTTATGCCTTGGTAGACAAAAGCTAGCATGGGCAGGCTGGACCCCCAAATCTGGAGAATGGTGCATTTGTGTGTTTTCAATACCCTGCATCTCATTGATTTCAAGAGCCCTGACCTACTTTTACAGAGGCCACTCTGGGTCTCATGCTCACCAAGGTTCCCATGCTCACAAACATTCGTTCAATCACCCCATCTCGAGGTCTGCCAAAGTTCAACCAATCTTATCCTTGGTGCTTCATGAAGCACAAGATTTTGGGTCATTTTTATGAAGACTGGGATAAGAAGAGCCAGGTCGTCTCATCAGAGCAAGTCCCAGCCAGGCAAGACAGTGGTTTTCATGTTTTCACTCTTGGATGATTGTTTATGAGGACTAGTCAGCTGGGAGGAGGGGGAATGGAACTCAGAGTGAAGGAACTATGGTAATAAGAACCCCAAATAGGTCCAAATGATGACCTGAACACAAACGTGAGTGAATCCCTGAGAACGTAGTGTAGAACTTGAGTTACATGTCCTGAGGCATCAGCATGACAGTTTGCACATATGGGTTCCTACCCAAACCCTGATAGGTAAAACAGAGGAGATATGTAGACATGATCATTCTACTGGGGAGTGCTTTCTCACATTGTCTCTCTGTCTCTGTCTCTCTCTGTTTCTGTCAAGCAGTGTGTAAAGATTAGCAAGACCTTGGAAGGTAAGAGCAAATTGCACAATAGAAGTTGTGTCAGACACTGTCTATGTGATAAGGCATGGCAGAGACGGTGAGGATACCCCTGGTTTGTTCACACTGCATTGATTCTAACACCGTACATTGGCCAGTAAGTGCTGGGTTGCAGTCAGTGTGGCCAGATGCTAGAAAGAGTGTGAAGTCACCTCACATGATTATCTGTGCTTACAACTCGTAGAGTTGGACTCCAACTGAGGTGGCTATACAGGGCCTACGTGGGTAGAGATAGCTCTCTTCCCAGACAGAAGGCTGCACACAAACAATATGGAGGCTCCCTGCCAGTGCAGTGGGAGCTTTATTCTTGTGAGAATACTCACTTGCCACTTCCACAGTAGAGTTTGCCTGACTCACAGCAGAGAGGCAAACTTGTGTGTCGAGAGACAGGTCAGCATCAGAAAATTCAGCATCATAAGAAATTGTCCAATTCCCTTTATCAGTGGTGTTCATTGTGAAGGGACTTCCTTCCTCCTTTTCAGGTGGCTGCTCAATCCTGAACATAGAAGCATGAGGAGAACCAGATTTTTAAACATGGAAGAATAGGAGGTGACACTTTTGTGGTGATTCCTAATTGTGTACAGGAGTGTTCAGAGAAGGCAGAAGAGTTGGCTTTTCGGGGAATAAGCAGACCATTCACAACTGACTAGGAGAGAGGGTTGCCATGGGGTTGTGTTGGGGGGGAGAGAGAGGGGCATGGAAATCAGCAAGTGCTCACAGCCATAGGACGTGCACATGAGGAAGGAGAATCCAATATCCCTGTATGGAACAGTCACAACAGAAAACCTACACAGAAGCCATTATAAAGCAACAGGTCCAAACCCAGAGCAATTCTGTTCAACTTTATAGGGACCCAGTGGGTAAAGTCTGCTGAGACATTGCTAGCTCACAGAGATCATGTGCCCTCTCTACTTTATACTCTCCATTTTGTGATACAAAAGGGATTGTCAGGATAGTAACATTTTTAGACATGTAATCTCTGTCAAGCCCAGAACAATTTGGCAAAAATAATGCCTTTCATTCTGGTTTGTGTAATCAGGGAACTGGTGGCATTGAAGGATGGAGGAAATCCATGAGATTTACTCTGCATATCTAAGTTGGAGAAATTAATAGAATGGTTTCGCTCTCTCCCATCTGGAGTGAAATAGCCATATCCATAGGATACCTTACTCCTGCTCATGGCCATCCATGAATAAGGAACAGCAGGCTAAATACAGGTTCCCAAGCCAGGGCATTGGCTGTCTTGCTAAGATCCTTTGTTCTCATGTGTTGCCATCTTGTGTAACAGAGGACACTCTTTTACCTGGTAAGCTCCTTCTTGCAGCCTATGGTCATGTCCTTGAGCTGAGTGATCTTATTTTGAATCTCTGGGAAATTTTCTCGAAGCTGCTTCAGTTTCACCTTCAACTCTTCGATCTCTTTCATTGGCCCCTGAAGTTCAATTTCAGAGCTGACCTCAGTCTTGCCAGGGCCTTCAATGGAATGGGTATTGTCTGTGGAGGACAACATCAGGGGATTAGTACTAGTGGTTTAAGCTCAGCACAAAGAAGAGTGCAGGCACATTTGCCCTGACAGACACAACTGAGACAAAGGAAAGCAAGGTCCCGAGTGGGTGGATAAAAGCGAGTGCTGGCATGCTGTACTCTATACTCTGGGGAATGATGAATCTCTGTGTTTACAGTGCCCCTCATCTCACTAATTTCAAGTTGCCTGGCATGCTCTTAGACTTCTCAGGGCTTTATGCTCACCAGGTTCCACATGCTCTCCTACTATTTGCTCAACCATCCCATCTCACTTTCCATCATAGGTCAACCCATCATGTCCTTGCTGCTTCGTGGAACACAAGATTCTTGGTCATTAATGAAGACAGCATAGAAAGGGTCATTTTCTCAGAGAACGTCCCAGCACTGTCAAGGACAATGGCTTTTATGTTCTCATGGTCAGATGACTGGGTATGAAGACAAGTCAGCTGGGAGCAGAAGGTCTGAGCTCCCAGCAGAGGAGCCATGGCAATGACACCTCCTAAAACAGGTCCATGTCATGATCTGTTTGTAAAGGGAGACGGATCCCTAAAGACTGAGTTTGTAGTCTTCAACATCATCCCAGGTGCCAGTGTGTGCATGCCCAAAAGGCCAGGTAGGTGACATTGAAGGGAAGGGTTGGATGAGGAAAGAGCAGCTCAAGGGATATAAATAACTTGGGAATATAATTCCTTTCTAATTGGCAGTCAAAACCTACATCCTGTGTTGTCTGACTCTGAATTATGGGCCACATTACCAAGCATTGCAGCCCCTTAGGTAAAACAGCTTGCTGTGACTTGAAGTAGTTTCCTGTACACTTAAGAACGCTCCTAGGACTAAAATGATATAGGTCCCCTCTTCCTGAACAGGTCAGTGGACTTGCAGACTGAGTGTGGGAGTGCAAGGCCTGTACCACACAATGATGTAGATTTCACTGGGGACATTGGTCACCTCCACTTACTCCTGTTCCCACAGAGCCATCTGAATCATATCACAGTACCTCAAAATCTACCTGGACCTTCTACCTGTCCTTCATCTAAGATTCAGGGAGAAATGGGGGTTTTGAGGAGTATGGATGTTCTGCCATGCCCAGCAACATCCTCGACTTCATCACAGAGTGTCAATTGACTTTGTCTCATAGGAAAAAGAGCCAGTATTGCAGAAAGCAAGACTTCTCTTTCACCAAGGTAGTCCCTCTTCATGGTGTCACTTAAATGTACAAATGTTTCAATTTTAGCAAATTTATCTTTACACTCTTTTAAAATAGGCACTGTGAAATATCACCCTGTTTTTCCCAGTGTAACCTAAACAGTGCTTTTCCTATGGGGTCTCCACAGAAGCTTGAATTGGATAGAAGTTTAACAGGCCAACACATCGAAACCAACAGTGATGATGCATCCTATTAAAAATGGTTTAGTCTGGGAGCTAGTAGGAGGAACAGTGGCTAAGGTATTGGATTCTCGCTATCAACCACAGTTGAGGTCCTACACCTGGCAGCTTGAAAATCACACTAGGCACATATGCAGGCATCTGCTAAATTCTTAGAGAAAAGTGGAGGACAAGGGATTGTGGTGTGATCATCCCATTTGGAGGATGATTTCTCACTTTCCCTCTCTGTCTTTCTCTGGTGAGTGCATGCTATCTATGCGGAAAGAAAATAAACTAACAACAAAACAAACAAAAAAGATTTGGTATATTGCACAAAACAACAGGCAACTCTGTGACAGCAACAGGAATCAACAACTGAGATTTCAGCTACAACTCACTAGATCACAAAGGTTTCCCCATCCTCATCAAATTGGGGGTAAAATTCCCACTTCCTCTGTTATAGGAGGATGGCAGAAGTGAAATTTATCTTGATGAGTGAAAGGGAAGAATTATGTCTGAAGTTTATCAGAGAAAGGAAACACAATTGTTCATCTCAGTGGTGATGGTGAACCTAGAGAACTTACTGGATTTCTGTAACTGGTTGTACAGGGAGTAGGCAGTAGCCTCCAATATAGAGAATTTCTCTTTTGGAACTCGATACTGATGTTCACTCACCACTGGTTGTGAGTGCAATTGCTGATAGACCTCTAAGATGTTCATTTGTTCCCTGGGATCAGACGAAGGGCTGAGGGATTCTGCCATGCTGATAATCGAGACAGAAGGGACACAGCCAGAGACTGTAGAAAAGAAACCCAAACATGTGAAGACTTAACAAAAGGAAAATGAAATAGGCTTCATCAAGTTTGATGGATGGCAATAACTGTCAACCTTAACTTACCATTGTGAATAAGTTGACCAATACTCCACAGGGTTTGAAAGCAGTTTACCAAAAACACAAGATTTAAGAGCCAGAGCTCAGAGCTGAAGCTCTCCTCTTGCTAAGTCTCCAACAGAAGTGAGGGAGGTAGGTGTCAGGGTGCCAGGCAATAAGCTGCAGTTGCCATAACAGATTTAGAATGTGGATGCTGTCATGGAATGCTAGGAGCCCCTGCCTTCTGATCAGCTAGGCCATGCAGATCACAGGCCAGCTGATCTCTCCTCAAGGTCACCACTGTGAGGAGCCCAACCTCAGTAGCTTCTAGCAATAATTGTCATGTGGTTTTCCCCTAGTGCTCATCCTGCAGGCCTATATCTTTCCTGAACCATCACCATCTGTTTTTCCTGCCTTATTCTTGTGTGTGTATAAAATAACCAAGGTGAAAATAATTTCTCAAGTTTTCTTTTCATGGTTATCAAGAAGTCATTCCAAAATGTCTTGAACTTTCAACAGGGCTTACTCCTTCCCTCTGGTTAAAACAGTACCTTTCCAACATAGGAAGGTAACATAGTTATGAAGTTCCTCTCTGTGTCTTATCCTACTTTAAATTCAGTTTTAAAGTATGGGAAAAGGCAGTATGTAATACTAAATGAAATAACAGTTATTGTTGAAAAATGATTCTGTCCTGATGCCTTAATATTCTTCTCACTGTCTTCCATTCTTAAGTTGACCTTGTTTTTTTTTTTTTTTTTTTACTTGCTGGGCAGACTTTGACTTTTGATTCATCTAAACTATGTTGGATAACACTACCTCTCCTTAGGTCCTCTTCTACATTGGGTTACTTTCATTTGTGTGTGTATGTGTGTCACAAAACATTGAATTTTGAACCACAGTTGACAATGTGGGAGTCCAGCGACATAGCCATTATGCCCTCTGTTGGCCCCGTGATGCTATTTTTTTAGTATTCAATTCAGGTTACTCAGATATCAAACAGTTCAAGAATCAGAGACAACTTCTTTGTGGAATGTTGCTTCCTATTGAGTTGATTTTATATCATTGAGTAGAGGTTGAATTCCAGGAACAGAATATGATATGTCAATGATATGTCAAGGTCATGAATGTGAGGTGACAGTGAAGCACTGTGTGTGTGAATAGAGTTCAATGAAACAGAAGCTAAGACCGAGACAAAAGAGACAGGCAAGTTGGAAATAGAGATCCCTCTTTTAACTTTCTCACTTTCTTGGCATTCAGATGTAACTAAGTTCTGTGAGCCTGCGATTTCAGAGATGCCCCTGTGACTCAGTGTCTTCTGTTCTGCTCCTGAAGTCTCCCCCATTCAGGGTACAGAGAGCAAGAATATGTGCCATCAAACATACATATCATGGTGAAGGAAGGAAGGATCAGATCAACATGTGTTAAAAGCTGGCCTCTGTCCCCCATGTGCTCATCACCACTTTACAAATACACTGTATTATCACATAGGTTTTGAGATGTATCTGTGGCTCTAACAAGATCCTGGATCACAAGTAGAAAGTCACTGTTGCAAGACCAGCAGGTGGTGTGGTGGCTATGGGATTAGACTTACACATGGTCTACTGTGGTTCAAATCCTGGACCTGGCAGCTGGAGACTCATGCTGGGCAAGTATGCATGTGTGCCTGGAGTGATAATATAATATAGGAGGAGAGGAAATTATGGCATGGCATCCTCCATTAGGAGCAATATCTGACTTTCAATCAGACTGTCTCTGTCTCTCCAGTGAGTGCATGTGCCATAAAAAATAAAAAAAAAACCTCACTGGTGCCTCCAGCCAAAACATGATGAATGTATATAGAATAATTTCAGGTGATAATCTCAATACCTCCCATCATTTGGGTCCAAACTTTTGTTGCATGTGTTTTTCTAAGATGCAGTGATAATCGGAGTCCGTTCACTTGCTGCTCAGAAAGCCTGAAGACTTTGTCTTCATCAGGGGGCCTTTGCTATAAACTCCACTGTGCCTCTTCCTAGGTCACCTAACAGGAGATCCGTTCTCTTCTCTGGGTGTTTGGTCATAGCCATTCTCCCAGCTTCAGTGCATCAAGGGTCTCACATTTCTGAGATTGATGGTAATGTGTCTTTATTAGGTACATAGAGCTGTCATTTTGGTCACACAGCGAATGTATCTTAATGTGTTAATAGGTTCTCTAGGCGCTGTAAATGGTCTGTCATCTGAAAATTATCTCACCTCCCCCATGTACTATATTTCCTATATCCCTATGCATCAGGGCAATGTGATCCTTTCAGACACTCCTTGCCTGAGCTCCCATTATCCAGGCTTTTCTAGTCCATCCCAGTGCTGCTGCTTTTATTTTGTCACTGTCTAAGTTGTGTATGTGAAGTGAAACCCAGGGGAGGGACATAAGGCAAGAATTTCTGATACTCAGTTATGACATTTGGTGGTCAGCGCACTCTGTTGGGGAAATTCTCCACATGCCTTCTTTTTTTTTTTTTTTTTTGAGTCATCAGGAGATACAATCAGTGACCAGTGCTATCCAGTCTCCTGCTTCCTCTTCAAGAAGCTGAGCCTCTTCGTGTCTGACATTGATGCTGTCACTGAAATATGATCTTGGCTCAATCTGTGTTGAAGATATGTAAGCTCTTTTTTTTTCACTTTTAAAAATTTTTTAATATAAATTCAATCATATTATTTAGCTTATAAAGTGAATATTTCAGTATGTGTGCAAACATTTATCCCCAGTCCAGTTGATCAGAGTATCTTCCACCAATAACACCTCACCTCCCCTTCCCATCAATGCTCTCTCTCCATATCCCTCTCTTTTCAGTAGCCTTCATTAACAACCTTTCTCTACTCCCACTGTGTAAGTGGCACACTGCTTTACCCCAGGGGCTCAGTAAATGTCTTCATTAAGCTCAACTAATTTAGAATCCAAGTTTTCTTGAGAAGTACAGATGGGATATTTTACACAGTATGAGAGAGAAACAGAAAAGCAAAATGGGATTATTAGTAATCCAATTCTGGACTATGAAAGTTCTTGTGTTCATCAAGTATGCAAATTAAAAGGTTAAGATTTTAGCCCCATATCCTTCTATTTTACTGTAAACATGGGGTCTTGTTGAATTTTGTTTAGCAATTTGAAGGTATAATACCAGTTCCATGATGGTGGACACTATAAATTTTGATTAGTGGAAAGGACTGTGAAGTCTGGAAAGTTTGTAACTGATCCACTGAAACAGAGAACATTATGTTCTCTTTGGCAAACATCTGATTACAAATCATACTAAACTTGACTCCTCATATTTCCAGCTGGCTCCACCGTTTCTTCTGGGAACCTTGATGCTATTGACTTTGAGTAAACATGATGCCCGGGAGTCTTAACTATGGCCTCTTCTAGCTCAGATCTTCAAGGTCCATGTGGACCTCCTGACTGTTCTGCATCCTCTGAGGTTCAGGGAGAGACCGAAAGTGGGACAGGGTATTTCTGCGATGCCCAGAAATACCCTTTATTTCCTCACAAAATAAGTATCAAAAGACTTTTTTGGTCTAATGGGAATAACATCCCATGCTCCTGAAAGCAGGACTTCCCTTTAACCAAGGTAGTCCCTCTTCATGGTGTCACTAAAAGACAAAATTTCCATTTTACAAATTTATCTTTTCACTCCTTTATAGCTGGCACTTTGGAGTATCACTCTGGTTTTCCCATTGTAACTAAACAGTGCTTTTCCTAACAGCCTCTTCAGAAGCTTGAAGCTTGGATGGAAGTTCATTAGTCCCAGACATTTAGGCTAATGGTGATGTTATGTGCCTTCAGGCTCTGCTACACTACAGAGTGTCCTAACAACAATTATCTGAACTAGGTGTCTGGAGATGGCATGGTGGTTAAAGAGCATTGACTGTAGTTGGAATGTTGAACCCAGAGCCTTGAAAATTATGCTGGGCACATATGCAGGGGTAACCAAAATCCTCAGAGGAGAATAGAGGAGAAGAGATGTCAGCGAGGCCATCCCACTTGCTTAGAGGGAGTGATTTCTCCTTTCCTATCTCTCTGTCTCTGTCTCCTGTAAACTCACATGCTCTGTGAGAAAAAAAAAATTAAAAAAAAAACCTGTTCCATAATAACAACAGGCAGTTCTGTGCCCACAACAGAAATTGGTAATTGTGGTTTCAGTCCTTGTCCCATCCTACAACTCACTAAAATCTTGCAAGTTTCCCCATTGATCCAATTGTGGGTAAAATTCCCACTCCCTCCATTCAAGTAGTATGACAGGATTCAGTTTATCTTGATGAAGGGAAGAGGAGAATCATGTCTGAAGTTTATCATAAAGAGGACACGCTATCATTCATTGCACTGGTTATGGTGACCCTAGCGAACTTACTGGATTTCGGCAGCTGGTTGGCCTGTGAGTAGGCAGTAGCCTCCAATGTAGAAAATGTCTCTTCTGGATCTCGGTGCAGCTGTTCACTCACTGCTGGTTGTGAGTGCAGTTGCTGATGGATGTCTAAGATGTTCTTTTCTTCCCTTGGTTCAAACGAAGGGCTGAGGGATCCTGCCATGCTGATATTTTAGGCAAAAGGACCACAGACCGAGACTGGAGTAAAGAAACCCAAACACATGATGAGTTAACAACAAGTAAAATGAAATATCCATCGCAAGGAGTGATAGATGGCAACAGCTGTCAACCTTAACTTACAGTTGAGAAGAAACTGAGTTAACACTCCACAGTGCTTCAGAGCTGTCTATCACATAAACAAGGTTTAAGAGCTGGAGCTCAGCCTCGAGGCCTTCCTCTTTCTCAGTCTCCAACAGGAGTGAGAGAGGTAGGGCTCAGGGTGCCAGGTAACAGCGTGCAGTTGCAATAACAGAAATAGCAGGTGGGGGGTGTCATGGAATCCTATGAGCCTCTGCCTTCTGACCAACTAGGTCATGCTGATCACCAGGTCACCTTGATTCTTTTGAAAGTCACCACCATTAGGGATCCAACCTCAGTAGATGCTGTCCATAATACTGAACTAGTGTAATCACAGTGACAGTATACATGGGTATTCCCTTCTCATCCTACAGACCTAGCTCTTTCCCCAAAATCTTCAGTCTAGTTTTCATGGTTTATTTTTGTGTTTGTATAAAATAACCAAGGTGAAAATAATTTCCCAAGTTTTATTTTCTTATTGGCTTAATAAGTCAACCAACCATTTCTTGATTATTAAACACAGCTTAATCCTTTCCCTCTAGTGAAAATATAAATCTTTGTGATGCACAAAGGTAACACTGTAATGAAATTCTTTTGGATCTTATCCACTTGTTTCAAATTTCTTAAAGGGTATGGGATAAAGAGCAGGATGTAATACTAAGTGAATATACTGCTAGTGTAGATAAATGTTCCTGTCTTCCTCTCTCAGTATTCTTCTTCCTACCTTTCATTTTTAAATTGGCTTGTTTTCTCTTCCTGGGCAGCTGTTGGCTTTTCATTCATCTAAATTACGTTGGACATCATTCCCTCTTTAGCTCCTCCTCTACATAAGCTTGCTTTTTAATATTTAATGTCACTAAACACTGTATTTCATACTTGTTCCTCAAGAATTTCACATTAGCTCCACAAGTGCTCTTTCCAAGATAACAATATGATTACATTAGCCACACTACAATCCCTTTTCCTTTGTTCTTCTCTCAGGATATTGAACGTGCACGTACATGCACCCAATAAAAGTTTTATGATGCTGGGTCCAAAGACTTGAACTGCAGTTAACTATGTGAGAGTCCTTCAGTGTAATCATTATGCATTCTGCTGGACCCAGACATCACTCCCTCGTTTCTCCTCTACATTAGTTTGCCTTTTTATTTTCAATGTCACTTAACACTCTATTTCATATTTATTATGAATTTCACAGTAGCTCCACGAGGGCTTTTTCCAAGATTTCAATGTGATTATGCTAGTTTAGAAATACATTCATTTATTCCATTCAGTAAACTTTTATTTTGGAAAGACTTGTTAATCTAATGCTATTTTTTTACATTTCAATTCAGTTCACTAACACATCAAACAGATCCATGATCAAGAGCACTTTTTTGGGTTTTTTTGGAGAGGTTTTTCACTATAGGGTGCGTGCACTCACCAAAAAGACAGAGAGAGACAGAGAAACAGAAAGCAAGAAATCACCCCCCAGGGGGGGATGGCCACGCCGCAATCCCATCTCCTCTATTCTCATCTCGGGATCTTGGGCATGCACACACATGCGCCCGGCGTGAGTTTTAAACCACTGGGTCGAGGACGTGAACCGCAGTCAACTACGTGGGAGTCCACCGACATAGCCATTACGCTAACTGCTGGTCCCTGGCATCACGATGTTCGGATGTTTAGCTGTATGCACCTAGACTTCTCTAGGCACTAGGTAAGGCCTAAGCAGTAAAATAAAAAAAGTAAGATAAAAGGAAAGAAAGTAGGAAACAGAAATAGGAAGAAAAGCCAAAGAGAAAAGAAGGAAAGAATCAGAACAAAATGAATAAAACAGAAATTGTATTGCAGAAAATAAAATTGGGTTAAAATTGGAAAAGGAGATGGTTTGTGATGGGGCAGCAGAGACAGACAAAGACGGAGGTGTCTGGACACTTTCTGTCCTGACTAGCACTGGGGTCTGGGTGGGGTCCCTGGTTGTGGGACCTCAAAGCTGTGAAGCTGAACCCAGAGGGGCATCAGAGGCAGAGATGGAGATGCCTGTATAATTTTTGTCCAAAATTGTACAATCTTTAAGTACTTTTTGTTTTGTTTTGTTTTGGTCATAGAGCACATGTGCTTACTGAAGTGAGACAAGCTGATTCACATATCAGCCCCCAGGGATGGCCATGCCACAATATATTCTCCCCCTTTATGCTCTCAGGATTTGGGCACATATAAACAGAGACACATGTACACACCTGCCATGTTTCCAGGCCACTAGGTTTGGGATTAGAATTACAGAGCTGGTCATGTGGGATCTAATGCCATAAACTTCACAACACCTGCTGGCTTTTTAGTCATCTTTAAGTTGGCCAATCATGAGTATTTTGCAATAAAGATATAATATATGAAAATCCATCCATTCATCTATCGAAACATTTTTTTCCTAATTTTGATTTTTTTCACCCACTTCTTACCAGACCATTGTTGCCCACACAGCATTTTGGCCATTTTCTTCCTCACCTGGCTATTGCATAATTAGAGTTATTTTCTTTTATTGTTTCACAGCAGGAGCCTTTCCCAGTCACATGCACCTTTTGTAAGGAATGATTTGTTCAACACTAGAGAAGATCACCTACACGCCATTTCATTTCTCTCACATGAACAGCAGGGTAGTACAGTGTGCTGAGAGCAGATGAATGGGGGAGCTACCTGCTCACTGAGAAGGGAACACAAACCATCCTGGATACAATTGTGATTAAAGAAGGATGACTTCAATGCCAATCAATATTGAAATACTTCTCATATTCTTTCTTTTCTTATTTTCCAGTGGGTGTATGTACTTCCCAGAGAGAGAGAGAGAGAGAGAACACCCCTTCCCCAGTGTGCTGTGGTCATGCTGCAATCTCTTCTCCTCCATTTCTCCATCATGTTGGGAAGGTCAGTGAAGTTAACAGATAGGACTCTAAGGAAGAACATTCCAGTCCATGGAGGGCCCCTATATCTCTTAGTGAATTCTGTAGAATTCACTGTGAAGCTAGAGATCTCTTTGTCTTGTCATTTCTTCACAAATTTGTTGGTTTGTTGCACAAGTTTCATTTTGTTGTGTTTTAGTTTTTGAGACAGTCACACTTTTCCTGAGTGTTTGTAATATTTTTTTATCTACAAATATCTTTTTTGTCAATTAAATGTACTTTTTTTCTTCCCCTGTTGCCCTCTGTCCCTCTATTACCGACATTTATATTACTCCACCCTTCCTTTTTCTGCTATCTACCATTACCGTTCCTGCTTGCATATCCTCCAAACTTTCAGTTTCTACTGTAGAGTGCAGACAATCACTATATATTGAGCAGGTACATACATAGTCTCTCTTTCATTGTCTGGTTACCTTCGCTTAGTCTTCAATATTTGTCCACTTTGTATTAAGTGTCAGTGGTTTTGGGCTGTCCAAATGTCTTCTTTGGAGAATTATCTATTAAGTTCATTCTCCAAACTTTTAATTGGATTATTTTTGTGAATGAGCTGCTTGAATTACCTGGGCATCCTGGTTGCCAGTCCCATATCTGAGGTATAGTTTGCACAAATATCCTGCCATTCTGAGGGTTGTCTTCTCACTCTACCTATTGTTTATTTTGCTGTGCAGAAGCCTCTTGGCCTAATCTATTCCCATTTGTCTATTTTGAAGACTATTGCCTGTGCTTTGGAGGTCTTCTTTAAGTTGCCTTTGCATACTCCAAGGTCGCTAATAGTTTTTCCTGTGTTTTTGACTACTATTTTTATAGTTTCAGGTCTTATGTTTAGATCTTCCATCCATTTTGAGTTAATTTTTGTTAGTGGTAAGAAATAAGGCTCTAGTTTCACTCTTCTGGAAGTGAATATCCAGTTCTCCCAGGACCATTTACTGAAGACATTTTCATTTTTCCCACTGGATTATCTTGGACCCTTTGTCAAGGAACAATTGTCTGTCTGTTTTGAGTTCATTTGGGAGTTCTCAATTCTTATCCACTGGTCTGTCTGGTTTTGGGCCAATACTATTTTAATGATCACAGCTTTTTGACATGTTTTGAGAGCAGGAAGTGAGATGCCTCCTACTTTATTCCCTTTGCACAGTATTGCTTTGGCAATATGGGACCTTTTATGTTTCCAGATAAATTTTGAGATTTTTTGTCTATTTCTGTGGGAAATATCTCTGGTAGTTTGACTTGAATTGCATTACATTTAAAGATTAATTTGGGTAGGATTGACATCTTGGTTATATTAATTTTTTCAGTCCAGGAACAATGGCACTGAAGAAAATCCTGACCCAAATGGCACTATGTAGTCGAAATGTTTCTGACTAAAGAAAATTATACAACAATATTTATAGGCTAACTTTTAAGAGATGGTTGACATTAATACTGTACATATTTTGCATGCCAAATACATAGTCCAAGAGTTTATAAAATAAGTTCATGCATCATTACCTGTAAGAATACCATGTACAGGATAAACACCCCCCACCCCAGGTACTTGTGACAGCATTTCAGGTGGAATCAGTCTTATACAGAAATGATCCAGT
>AAPY01479643.1:0-14505 GCA_000181375.1 Tupaia belangeri
GACTGAAGTAGTAGTAGAGAATCGTCATTCTCTTAAAAATCTAGTTCATTGTAGCCATGGGGAACCTTGTCTTCTGCCGATGGCTCGTTTGTTGTAGGCTGAAGTAGCAGTAGAAAATCTTCATTCCCTTAAAATTCTACATCACTGTAGCCATGGGGAACCTTGTCTTCTGCCGCTAGCTCGTTTGCTGGAGGCTGAATTCGTAGTAGAGAATCTACATTCCCTTAAAAACCTAGTTCACGGTAGCCCTGTGGAACCTTGTCTTCTGCCGCTATCTTGTTTGTTTGATGCTGAATTAGTTTTTGAGAATCTTCATTCCCTTCCAAATCTACCTCACTGTAGCCCTGTGGAACCTTGTCTTCTGCCGCTAGCTCGTTTGTTGGAGGCTGAAGTCGCAGTAGAGAATCTTCATTCCCTTCAAAATCTACTTCACAGTAGCCATGGGGAACCTTGTCTTCTGCCGCTAGCTCCTTTGTTAGAGGCTGAATTAGTAGTAGAGAATCTTCATTACCTTAAAAATCTAGTTCACTATAGCCATGGGGAACCATGTCTTCTAACGCTAGCTTGTTTGTTGGAGGCTGAAGTAGTAGTAGAGAATCTTCATTCCCTGAAAAATATACTTCACTGTAGCCATGGGGAACCTTGTCTTCTGCCGTTAGCTCGGTTGTTGGAGGCTGAAGTAGTAGTAGAGAATCTTCATTCCCTTAAAAATCTACTTCACTGTAGCCATGGGGAACCTTGTCTTCTGCCGCTAGCTCGTATGTTGGAGGCTGAAGTAGTAGTAGAGAATCTTCATTCCCTTAAAAATCTACTTCACTGTAGCCATGGCGAACCTTGTTTTCTGCCGCTAGCTCATTTTTTGGAGGTTGAAGAAGCAGTAGAGAATCTTCATTCCCTTAAAATTCTACTTCACTGTAGCCATGGGGAACCTTGTCTTCTGCCGCTAGCCCGTTTGTTGCAGGCTGAAGTAGTAGTAGAGAATCTTCATTCCCTTCAAAATCTACTTCACAGTAGCCATGGGGAACCATGCCTTCTGCCGATAGCTCGTTTGCTGGTGGCTGAAGTAGTAGTTGAGAATCTTCATTCCCTTAAAAAGCTACTTCACTGTAGTCCTGTGGAACCTTGTCTTCTGCCGCTAGCTCGTTCGTTGGAGGCTGAAATAGTAGTAGAGAATCTTCATTCCCTTAAAAATCTACTTCACTGTAGCCCTGTGGTACCTTGTCTTCTGCCGCTAGCTTGTTTGTTGGAGGCTTAAGTATTAGTAGAGAATCTTCATTCCCTTTAAAATCTAGTTCACTGTAGCCATGGGGAACCTTGTCTTCTGCCGCTAGCTCGTTTGTTGGAGGCTGAAGTAGTAGTAGAGAATCTTCATTCTCTTAAAAATCTAGTTTATTGTAGCTATGGGGAACCTTGTCTTCTGCCGCTAGCTCGTTTGTTGGAGGCTGAATTCGTAGTAGAGGATCTACATTCCCTTAAAAACCTAGTTCACGGTAGCCCTGTGGAACCTTGTCTTCTGCCGCTATCTCGTTTGTTGGACGCTGAATTAGTTTTTGAGAATCTTCATTCCCTTCGAAATCTACCTCACTGTAGCCCTGTGGAACCTTGTCTTCTGCCGCTAGCTCGTTTTTTGGAGGCTGAAGTAGCAGTAGAGAATCTTCATTCCCCTAAAATTCTACTTCACTCTAGCCACGGGGAACCTTGACTTCTACCGCTAGCTCGTTTGTTGGAGGCTGAAGTAGTAGTAGAGAATCTTCATTTTCTTAAAAATCTAGTTCACAGTAGCCATGATGAAACTTGTCTTCTGCCGCTAGCTCGTTTGTTGGAGGCTGAAGTAGTAGTAGAGAATCTTCACTCTTTTCAAAATCTACTTCACTGTAGCCATGGGGAACCTTGTCTTCTGCCGCTAGCTCGTTTGTTGGAGGCTGAAGTAGCAGTAGAAAATCTTCATTCCCTTAAAATACTTCTTCACTGTACCCATGGGGAACCTTGTCTTCTGCCGCTAGCTCGTTTGTTGAATGCTGAATTCGTAGTAGAGAATCTACATTCCCTTAAAAACCTAGTTCACTGTAGCCCTGTGGAACCTTGTCTTCTGCTCCTATCTCGTTTGTTGGAGACTGAATTAATTTTTGAGAATCTTCATTCCCTTCGAAATCTACCTCACTGTAGCCCTGTGGAACCTTGTCTTCTGCCGCTAGCTCGTTTGTTGGAGGCTGAAGAAGTAGTAGAGAATCTTCATTCCCTTTAAAATCTAGTTCACTATAGCCATGGGAAACCTTGTCTTCTGCTGCTAGCACGTTTGTTGGAGGCTGAAGTAGTAGAAGAGAATCTTCATTCCCTTAAAAATCTAGTTCACTGTAGCCATGGAGAACCTTGTCCTCAGCCGTTAGCTCATTTTTTGGAAGCTGAAGTAGTAGTAGAGAATCTTCATTCCCTTAAAATTCTACTTCACTGTAGCCATGGGGAACCTTGTCTTCTGCCGCTATCTTGTTTGTTTGACGCTGAATTAGTTTTTGAGAATCTTCATTCCCTTCAAAATCTACTTCACAGTAGCCATGGGGAACCTTGTCTTCTGCCGCTAGCTCGTTTGTTAGAGGCTGAAGTAGTAGTAGAGAATCTTCATTACCTTAAAAATCTAGTTCACTATAGCCATGGGGAACCTTGTCTTCTGCCGCTAGCTCGTTTGTTGGAGGCTGAAGTAGTAGTAGAGAATTTTCATTCTCTTAAAAATCTAGTTCACTGTACCCAAGGGGAACCTTGTCTTCTGCCGCTAGCTCGTCTGTTGGAGGCTGAAGTAGTAGTAGAGAACCTTCATTCTCTTAAAAATCTACTTCACTGTAGTCCTGTGGAACCTTGTCTTCTGCCGCTAGCTCGTTTGTTGGAGGCTGAAGTAGTAGTAGAGAATCCTCATTCTCTTAAAAATCTAGTTCACAGTAGCCATGGGGAAACTAGTCTTCTCCCGCTAGCTCGTGTGTGGGAGGCTGAAGTAGTAGTAGAGAATCTTCATTCCCTGAAAAATATACTTCACTGTACTCATGGGGAACCTTGTTTTCTGACGCTAGCTCGTTTGTTGGAGGCTGAAGTAGTAGTAGAGAATCTTCATTCCCTTCAAAATCTAGTTCACTGTAGCCATGGGGAACCTTGTCTTCTGCCGCTAGCTAGATTGATGGAGGCTGAATTAGTAGTAGAGAATCTACATTCCCTTAAAAACCTTATTCACTGTATCCCTGTGGAACCTTGTCTTCTGCCGCTAGCTCGTTTTATGGAGGCTGAAGTAGCAGTAGAGAATCTTCATTCCCTTAAAATTCTACTTCACTCTAGCCATGGGGAAACTTGTCTTCTGCCGCTAGCTCGTTTGTTGGAGGCTGAAGTAATAGTAGAGAATCTTCATTTTCTTAAAAATCCACTTCACTCTAGCCATGGGAGACCTTGTCTTCTACCGCAAGCTGGTTTGTTGGAGGCTGAAGTACTAGTAGAGAATCTTCATTCCCTTCAAAATCTACTTCACAGTAGCCATGGGGAACCTAGTCTTCTGCCGCTAGCTCGTTTGTTGGAGGCTGAAGTAGTAGTAGAGAATCTTCATTCTTTTCAAAATCTACTTCACTGTAGCCATGGGGTACCTTGTCTTCTGCCGCTAGCTCGTTTGTTGGAGGCTGAAGTAGTAGTAGAGAATCTTCATTCCCTTTAAAATCTAGTTCACTATGGCCATGGGAAACCTTGTCTTCTGCCGCTAGCTCGTTTGCTGGAGGCTGACGTAGCAGTGTAGAATCTTCATTCCCTTAAAATTTTACTTCACTGTTGCCGTGACGAACCTTGTTTTCAGCCGCTAGCTCGTTTTTTGGAGGTTGAAGAAGCAGTAGAGAATCTTCATTCCCTTAAAATTCCACTTCACGGTAGCCATGGGGAACCTTGCTTCTGCCGCTAGCCCATTTGTTGGAGGCTGAAGTAGTAGTAGAGAATCTTCATTCCCTTAAAAACCTAGTACACGGTAGCCCTGTGGAACCTTGTCTTCTGCCGCTAGCTCGTTTTTTGGAGGCTGAAGTAGCAGTAGAGAATCTTCATTCCCTTAAAATTCTACTTCACTCTAGCCCTGTGGAACCTTGTCTTCTGCCGCTAGTTCGTTTGTTGGAGGCTGAAGTAATAGTAGAGAATCTTCATTCCCTTCAAAATCTACTTCACTGTAGCCATGGGTAACCTTGTCTTCTCCCGCTAGCTCGTTTGTTGGAGGCTGAAGTAGTAGTAGAGAATCTTCATTCCCTTAAAAACCTAGTTCACTGTAGCCATGGAGAACATTGTCTTCTGCTGCTAGCTCGTTTATTGGAGGCTGAAGTAGTAGTAGAGAATCTTCATTCCCTTAAAAATGTATTTCTCTGTAGCCATGGGCAACCTTGTCTTCAGCCGCTAGCTCGTATTTTGGAAGCTGAAGTAGTAGTAGATAATTTTCATTCCCTTAAAATTATACTTCACTGTAGCAATGGGGAACCTTGTCTTGTGCCGCTAGCTCGTTTGTTGGAGGCTGAAGTAATAGTAGAGAATCTTCATTCCCTTCAAAATCTACTTCACTGTAGCCTTTGGGAACCTTGTCTTCTGCTGCTAGCTCGTCTGTTGGAGGCTGAACTAGTAGTAGAGAATCTTCATGCCCTTAAAACTCTATTTGACTGTAGTCATGGGGAACCATGTCTTCTGCCGCTAGCTTGTTTGTTGGACGCTTAAGTAGTAGTAGAGAATCTTCATTCCCTTTAAAATCTAGTTCACTGTAGCCATGGGGAACCTTGTCTTCTGCCGCTAGCTCGTTTGTTGGAGGCTGAAGTAGTAGTAGAGCATTTTCATTCTCTTAGAAATCTAGTTTACTGTACCCAAGGGGAACCTTGTCTTCTGCCGCTAGCTCGTTTGTTGGAGGCTGAAGTAGTAGTAGAGAATCTTCATTCTCTTAAAAATCTAGTTCACAGTAGCCATGATGAAACTTGTCTTCTGCCGCTAGCTCGATTGTTGGAGGCTGAAGTAGTAGTAGAGAATCTTCATTCCCTTCAAAATCTACTTCACTGTAGCCATGGGGAACCTTGTCTTCTGCCGCTAGCTCGTTTGTTGGAGGCTGAAGTAGTAGTAGAGAATCTTCATTCCCTTAAAAATCTACTTCACTGTAGTCATGTGGAACCTTGTCTTCTGCCGCTAGCTCGTTTTGTTGGAGGCTGAAGTAGTAGTAGAGAATCTTCATTCCCTTAAAAATCTACTTCACTGTAGCCATGGGGAACCTTGTCTTCTGCCGCTAGCTCGTTTGTTGGAGGCTGAAGTAGTAGTAGAGAATCTTCATTCCCTTAAAAATCTAGTTCACTGTAGCCATGGGGAACCTTGTCTTCTGCCGCTAGCTCGTTTGTGGGAGGCTGAAGTAGTAGTAGAGAATCTTCATTCTCTTAAAAATCTAGTTCACTGTAGCCATGGGGAACCTTGTCTTCTGCCGCTAGGTCGTTTGTTGGAGGCTGAAGTAGTAGTAGAGAATCTTCATTCTCTTAAAAATCTAGTTCACAGTAGCCATGATTTAACTTGTCTTCTGCCGCTAGCTCGTTTGTTGGAGGCTGAAGTAGTAGTAGAGAATGTTCATTCCCTTCAAAATCTACTTCACTGTAGCCATCGGGAACCTTGTCTTCTGCCGCTAGCTCGTTTTTTGGTGGCTGAAGTAGTAATTGAGAATCTTCATTCCCTTAAAAATCTAGTTCACTGTAGTCCTGTGGAACCTTGTCTTCTGCCGCTAGCTCGTTTTTTGGAGGCTGAAGTAGTAGTAGAGAATCTTCATTCCCTTCAAAATCTAGTTCACTGTAGCCATGGGGAACCTTTTATTCTGCCGCTAGCTCTTTTGTTGGAGGCTGAAGTACTAGTGGAGAATCTTCATTCTCTTAAACATCTAGTTCACTGTAGCCATGGGGAACCTTGTCTTCTGCCGCTAGCTCGTTTGTTGGAGGCTGAAGTAGCAGTAGAGAATCTTCATTCCCTTAAAATTCTACTTCACTGTAGCCACGGGGAACCTTGTCTTCTGCCACTAGCTCGTTTGTTGGAGGGTGAATTAGTAGTAGAGAATCTACATTCCCTAAAAAACCTAGTTCACTGTATCCCTGTGGAATCTTGTCTTCTGCCGCTAGGTCGATTGTTGGAGGCTGAATTAGTTTTTGAGAATCTTCATTCCCTATGAAATCTACCTCACTGTAGCCCTGTGGAACCTTGTCTTCTGCCGCTAGCTCGTTTGTTGGAGGCTGAAGTAGTAGTAGAGAATCTTCATTCCCTTAAAAATCTAGTTCACTGTAGCCATGGGGAACCTTATCTTCTGCCGCTAGCCCGTTTTTTGGAGGCTGAAGTAGCAGTATAAATCTTCATTCCCTTAAAATTCTACTTCACTGTAGCCATTTTGAACCTTGTTTCTGCCGCTAGCTTGTTTTTTGGAGGCTGATGTAGCTGTAGAGAATCTTCATTCCCTTAAAATTCTACTTCACTGTAGCCATGTGGAACCTTGTCTTCTGCCGCTAGCTCGTTTGTTGGAGGCTGAAGTAGTAGTAGAGAATCTTCATTCCCATAAAAATCTACTTCACTGTACGCATGGAGAACATTGTCTTCTGCCGCTAGATCGTTTTTTGGAGGCTGAAGTAGTAGTAGAGAATCTTCATTACCTTAAAAATCTAGTTCACTGTCGCCATGGGGAACCATGTCTTCTCCCGCTAGCTTGTTTGTTGGAGGCTGAAGTAGTAATAAAGAATCTTTATTTCCTTAAAAATCTACTTCACTGTAGCCATGTGGAAACTTGTCTTCTTCCGCTAGCTCGTTTGTTGGAGGACGAAGTAGTAGTAGAGAATCTCTCAATCCCTTTAAAATCTAGTTCACTGTAGCCATGGGGAACCTTGTCTTCTGCTGCTAGCTCGTTCGTTGGAGGCTGATGTAGTAGTAGAGATTCTTCATTCTCTTAAAAATCTACTTCACTCTAACCATGGGAGACCTTGTCTTCTGCCGCAAGCTCGTTTTTTGGAGGCTGAAGTAGTAGTAGAGAATCTTCATTCCATTAAAAACCTAGTTCACTGTAGCCATGGGGAACCTTGTCTTCTGCCGCTAGCTTATTTGATAGAGGCTGAAGTAGAAGTAGAGAATCTTCATTCCCTTCAAAATCTAGTTCACTGTAGCCATTGGGAACCTTGTCTTCTACCGCTAGCTCGTTTGTTAGAGGCTGAAGTAGTAGTAGAGCATCTTCATTCTCTTAAAAATCTAGTTCACTGTAGCCATGGGGAACCTTGTCTTCTGTCGCTAGCTCGTTTGTTGGAGGCTGAAGTAGTAGTAGAGAATCTTCATTCCCTTAAAAATCTACTTCACTGTAGCCATGGGGATCCTTGTCTTCTGCCGCTAGCTCGTTTGTTGGAGGCTGAAGTAGTAGTATAGAATCTTCATTCCCTTCAAAATCTAGTTCACTGTAGCCATGGGGACCCTTGTCTTCAGGTGCTAGCACTTTTGTTGGAGGCTGAAGTCTAGTAGAGAATCTTCATTCCCTTAAAATTCTACTTCACTGTAGCCATGGGGAACCTTGTCTTCTGCCGCTAGCTCGTTCGTTGGAGGCTGAAGTAGTAGTAGAGATTCTTCATTCTCTTAAAAATCTACTTCACTCTAGCCATGGGAGACCTTGTCTTCTGCCGCAAGCTCCTTTTTTGGAGGCTGAAGTAGTAGTAGAGAATCTTCATTCGCTTAAAAACCTAGTTCACTGTAGCCATGGGGAACCTTGTCTTCTGCCTCTAGCTCATTTGATAGAAGCTGAAGTAGTAGTAGAGAATCTTCATTCCCTTCAAAATCTAGTTCACTGTAGCCATTGGGAACCTTGTCTTCTACCGCTAGCTCGATTGTTAGAGGCTGAAGTAGTAGTAAAGAATCTTCATTCTCTTAAAAATCTAGTTCACTGTAGCCCTGTGGAACCTTGTCTTCTGCCGCTAGCTCGTTTGTTGGAGGCTGAAGTAGTAGTAGAGAATATTCATTCTCTTAAAAATCTAGTTCACAGTAGCTATGATGAAACTTGTCTTCTGCCGCTAGCTCGTTTGTTGGAGGCTGAAGTAGTAGTAGACAATCTTCACTTCTTTCAAAATCTACTTCACTGTAGCCATGGGGAACCTTGTCTTCTGCCGCTAGCTCGTTTGTTGGAGGGTTGAAGTAGTAGTTGAGGATCTTCATTCCCTTAAAAATCTACGTTCACTGTAGTCATGGGTACCTTGTCTTCTGCCGCTAGCTCGTTTTTTGGAGGCTGAAGTAGCTGTAGAGAATCCTCATTCCCTTAAAATTCTACTTCACTGTAGCCATGGGGAACCTTGTCTTCTGCCGCTAGCTCGTTTGTTGGAGGCTGAAGTAGTAGTAGAGAATCTTCATTCCCTTAAAAATCTACTTCACTGTAGCCATGGGGAACCTTGTCTTCTCCCACTAGCTTGTTGGTTGGAGGCTGAAGTAGTAGAGAATCATCATTCCCTTAAAAATCTAGTTCACTGTAGCCCATGGGGAACCATGTCTTCTGCATCTAGCTCGTTTCTTGGAGGCTAAGGTAGCAGTAGAGAATCATCATTCCCTTAAATTCTACTTCACTGTAGCCATGGGGAACCTTGTCTTCTGCCGCTAGCTCGTTTGTTGGAGGCTGAATTAGTAGTAGAGAATCTACATTCCTTTAAAAACATAGTTCACTGTAGCCCTGTGGAACCTTGTCTTCTACCGCGAGCTCGTTTGTTGGAGGCTGAATTAGTTTTTGAGAATCTTCATTCCCTTCGAAATCTACCTCAGTGTAGCCCTGTGGAACCTTGTCTTCTGCCTCTTGCTCGTTTTTTGGAGGCTGATGTAGCAGTAGAGAATCTTCATTCCCTTAAAATTCTACTTCACTGTAGCCATGGGGAACCTTGTCTTCTGCCGCTAGCTCGTTTGTTGGAGGCTGTAGTAGTAGTAGAGAATCTTCATTCCCTTCAAAATCTAGTTCACTGTAGCCATTGGGAAACTTGTCTTCTACCGCTAGCTCGTTTGTTAGAGGTTGAAGTAGTAGTAGAGAATCTTCATTCTCTTAAGAACCTAGTTCACTGTATCCATGGGTACCTTGCCTTCTGTCGCTAGCTCGTTTGTTGGAGGCTGAAGTAGTAGTAGAGAATCTTCATTCTCTTAAAAATCTAGGTCACAGTAGCCATGATGAAACTTGTCTTCTGCCGCTAGCTCATTTGTTGGAGGCTGAAGTAGTAGTAGAGAAGCTTCATTCCCTTAAAAATCAACTTAACTGTAGCCATGTGGAAGCTTGTCTTCTGCCGCTACCTCGTTTATTGGAGGCTGAAGTACCAGTAGAGAATCTTCATTCCCTTAAAATTCTACTTCACTGAAGCCATTTGGAACCTTGTCTTCTGCCGCTAGCTCGTTTGATGGAGGCTGAATTAGTAGTAGAGAATCTACATTCCCTTAAAAACCTACTTCACTGTAGCCCTGTGGAACCTTGTCTTCTGTCGCAAGCTCGTTTGTTGGAGGCTGAATTAGTTTTTGAGAACCTTCATGCCCTTCGAAATCTACCTCACTGTAGCCCTGTGGAACCTTGTCTTCTGCCGCTAGCTCCTTTTTTGGAGGCTGATGTAGCAGTAGAGAATCTTCATTCTCTTAAAATCTACTTCACTGTAGCCATGGGGAACCTTGTCTTCTGCCGCTAGCTCGTTTGTTGGAGGCTGAAGTAGTAGTAGAGAATTCTTCAATCTCATGAAAATCTACTTCACTCTAGCCATGGGGAACCTTGTCCTCTACCGCTAGCTCGTTTGTTGGAGGCTGAAGTAGTAGTAAAGAATATTCATTCTCTTAAAAATCTAGTTCACTGTAGCCCCTGTGGAACCTTGTCTTCTGCCGCAAGCTCGTTTGTTGGAGGCTGAATTAGTTTTTGAGAACCTTCATTCCCTTCGAAATCTACCTCACTGTAGCCCTGTGGAACCTTGTCTTCTACCGCTAGCTCGTTTGTTGGAGGCTGAATTAGTTTTTGAGAACCTTCATTCCCTTCGAAATCTACCTCACTGTAGCCCTGTGGAACCTTGTCTTCTGCCGCTAGCTCGTTTTTTAGAGGCTGAAGGAGCAGTAGAGAATCTTCATTCCCTTCAAAATTTAGTTCACTGTAGCCATGGGGAACCTTGTCTTCTGCTGCTAGCTCGTTCGTTGGAGGCTGAAGTAGTAGTAGAGATTCTTCATTCTCTTAAAAATCTACTTCACTCTAGCCATAGGAGACCTAGTTTTCTGCCACAAGCTCGTTTGTTGGAGGCTGAAGTACTAGTAGAGAATCTTCATTCCCTTAAAAACCTAGTTCACTGTAGCCATGGTGAACCTTGTCTTCTGCCACAAGCTCATTTGATAGAGGCTGAAGTAGTAGTAGAGAATCTTCATTCCCTTCAAAATCTAGTTCACTGTAGCCATGGGGAACCTTGTCTTCTGCCGCTAGCTCGTTTCTTGGAGGCTGAAGTACTAGTAGAGAATCTTCATTCTCTTAAAAATCTAGTTCACAGTAGCCATGGGGAAAATTGTCTTCTGTCGCTAGCTCATTTGTTGGAGGCTGAAGTAGTAGTATAGAATCTTCATTCCCTTCAAAATCTAGTTCACTGTAGCCATGGGGAACCTTTTCTTCAGGTGCTAGCTCTTTTCTTGGAGTCTGACGTCTAGTAGAGAATGTTCATTCTCTTAAAAATCTAGTTCACTGTAGCCATGGGGAACCTTGTCTTCTAACGCTAGCTCGTTTGTTGGAGGCTGAAGTAGCAGTAGAGAATCTTCATTCCCTTAAAATTCTACTTCACTGTAGCCATGGGGATCCTTGTCTTCTGCCGCTAGCTCGTTTGTTGGAGGGTGAATTTTTAGTAGAGAATCTACATTCCCATAAAAACCTAGTACACTGTAGCCCTGTGGAACCTTGTCTTCTGCTGCTAGCTCATTTGTTGGAGGCAGAAGTAGTTATAGAGAATCTTCATTCCCTACGAAATCTACCTCACTGTAGCCCTGTGGAACCCCCTCTTCTGCCGCTAGCTCGTTTGTTGGAGGCTGAAGTAGTAGTAGAGAATCTTCATTCCCTTAAAAATCTAGTTCACTGTAGCCATGGGGAACCTTGTCTTCTGCCGCTAGCTCGTTTTATGGTGGCTGAAGTAGCTGTAGAGAATCTTCATTTCCTTAAAATTCTACTTCACTGTAGCCATGGGGAACCTTGTCTTCTGCCGCTAGCTCGTTTGTTGGTGGTTGAAGTAGTAGTTGAGAATCTTCATTCCCTTAAAAATCTACTTCACTGTAGTCCTGTGTTACCTTGTCTTCTGCCTCTAGCTCGTTTGTTGGAGGCTGAAGTAGTAGTAGAGAATCTTCATTCCCTTCAAAATCTACTTCACTGTAGCCATGGGGATCCTTGTCTTCTGCCGCTAGCTCGTTTGTTGGAGGCTGAAGTAGTAGTATAGAATCTTCATTCCCTTCAAAATCTAGTTCACTGTAGCCATGGGGAACCTTGTCTTCAGGTGCTAGCTCTTTTGTGGGAGGCTGAAGTCTAGAAGAGAATCTTCATTCTCTTAAAAATCTAGTTCTCTGTAGCCATGGGGAACCTTGTCTTCTGCCGCTAGCTTGTTTGTTGGAGGCTGAAGTAGCAGTAGAGAATCTTCATTCCCTTAAAAATCTAGTTCACTGTAGCCATGGGGAACCTTGTCTTCTGCCGCTAGCTCGTTTGTTGGAGGCTGAAGTAGTAGTAAAGAATCTTCATTCCCTTCAAAATCTACTTCGCTGTAGCCATGGGGAACCTTGTCTTCTCCCACTAGCTTGTTTGTTGGAGGCTGAAGTAGTAGAGAATCTTCATTCACTTAAAAATCTAGTTCACTGTAGCCATGGGGAACCATGTCTTCTGCATCTAGCTCGTTTCTTGGAGGCTAAGGTAGCAGTAGAGAATCTTCATTCCCTTAAAATTCTACTTCACTGTAGCCATGGGGAACCTTGTCTTCTGCCGCTAGCTCGTTTGTTGGAGGCTGAATTAGTAGTAGAGAATCTACATTCCTTTAAAAACCTAGTTCACTGTAGCCCTGTGGAACCTTGTCTTCTACCGCGAGCTCGTTTGTTGGAGGCTGAAGTAGTAGTAGAGAATCTTCATCCCCTTCAAAAATCTACTTCACTGTAGCCATGAGGAACCTTGTCTTCTGCCGCTAGCTCGTTTGTTGGAGGCTGAAGTAGTAGTAGAGAATCTTCATTTCCTTTAAAATCTAGTTCACTGTAGTCATGGGGAACCTTGTCTTCTACCGCCAGCTCATTTGTTACAAGCTGAAGTAGTCGTAGAGAATCTTCATTCCCTTCAAAATCTATTTCACGGTAGCCATTGGGAACCTTGTCTTCTGCCGCTAGTTCGTTTGTTGGAGGCTGAAGTAGTAGTAGAGAATCTTCATTCTCTTAAAAATCTAGTTCACTGTAGCCATGGGGAACCTTGTCTTCTGCCGCTAGCTCGTTTGTTGGAGGCTGAAGTAGTAGTAGAGAATCTTCATTCTCTTAAATATCTAGTTCACAGTAGCCATGATGAAACTACTCTTCTGCCGTTAGCTCATTTGTTGGAGGCTGAAGTAGTAGTAGAGAATCTTCTTTCCCTTCAAAATCGACTTCACTGTAGCCATGGGGAACCTTGTCTTCTGCCGCTAGCTGGTTTGTTGGTGGCTGAAGTTCGAGTTAAGAATCTTCATTCCCTTAAAAATCTACTTCACTTTAGTCCTGTGGAACCTTGTCTTCTGCCGCTAGCTCGTTTGTTGGAGGCTGAAGTAGTAGTAGAGAATCTTCATTCCCTTAAAAATCTACTTCACTGTAGCCATGGGGAAAGTTGTCTTCGGCTGCTAGCTCGTTTGTTGGAGGCTGATGAAGTAGTAGAGAATCTTCCTTCCCTTAAAAAAATATTTCACTGTACCCATGGGGAACCTTGTCTTCTGCCGCTAGCTCGTTTGTTGGAGGCTGAAGTAGCGGTAGAAATTCGTCATTCCCTTAAAATTCTACTTCACTGTACCCATGGGGAACCTTGTCTTCTGCCGCTAGCTCGTTTGTTGGAGGCTGAATTCGTAGTAGAGAATCTACATTCCCTTCAAAACCTAGTTCACTGTAGCCCTGTGGAACCTTGTCTTCTGCCGTTATCTCGATTGTCGGAGGCTGAATTAGTTTTTGCGAATCTTCAATCCCTTCGAAATCTACCTCACTGTAGCCCTGTTGAACCTTGTCTTCTGCCGCTAGCTCGTTTTTTGGAGGCTGTCGTAGCAGTAGAGAATCTACATTTTCTTAAAAACGTAGTTAACTGTAGCCATGGGGAACCTTGTCTTCTGCCGCTAGCTCGTTTGTTGGAGGCTGAATTAGTTTTTGAGAATCTTCATTCCCTTAAAAATCTACCTCACTGTAGCCCTGTGGAACCTTGTCTTTTGCCTCTAGCTCGTTTGTTGGAGGCTGAAATAGTAGTAGAGAATCTTCATTCCCTTAAAAATCTACTTCACTGTAGCCCTGGGGAAACTTGTCTTCTGCCGCTATCTCGTTTGTTGGAGGCTGAATTAGTTTTTGCGAATCTTCATTCCCTTCGAAATATTCCTCACTGTAGCCCTATGGAACCTTGTCTTCTGCCGCTAGCTCGTTTGTTGGAGGCTGAAGTAGCACTAGAGAATCTACATTCCCTTAAAAACCTAGTTAACTGTAGCCCTGTGGAACCTTGTCTTCTGCCGCTAGCTCGTTTGTTGGAGGCTGAAGTAGTAGTAGAGAATATTCATTCTCTTAAAAATCTAGTTCACAGTAGCTATGATGAAACTTGTCTTCTGCCGCTAGCTCGTTTGTTGGAGGCTGAAGTAGTAGTAGACAATCTTCACTCCCTTCAAAATCTACTTCACTGTAGCCATGGGGAACCTTGTCTTCTGCCGCTAGCTCGTTTGTTGGTGGTTGAAGTAGTAGTTGAGAATCTTCATTCCCTTAAAAATCTACTTCACTGTAGTCCTGTGTTACCTTGTCTTCTGCCGCTAGCTCGTTTGTTGGAGGCTGAAGTAGCAGTAGAGAATCTTCATTCCCTTAAAAATCTAGTTCACTGTATCCATGGGTACCTTGCCTTCTGCCGCTAGCTCGTTTGTTGGAGGCTGAAGTAGTAGTAGAGAATCTTCATTCTCTTTAAAATCTAGTTCATAGTAGCCATGATGAAACTTGTCTTCTGCCGCTAGCTCGTTTGTTGGAGGCTGATGTAGTAGTCGAGAATCTTCATTCCCTTCAAAATCTAGTTCACTGTAGCCATGGGGAACATTGTCTTCTGCCGCTAGCTCGTTTGTTGGAGGCTCAAGTCTAGTAGAGAATCTTCATTCTCTTAATATTCTAGTTCACTGTAGCCATGGGGAACCTTGTCTACTGCCGCTAGCTCGTTGGTTGGAGGCTGAAGTAGCAGTAGAGAATCTTCATTCCCTTAAAAATCTAGTTCACTGTAGCCATGGGGAACCTTGTCTTCTGCCGCTAGCTCGTTTTTTGGAGGGTGAATTAGTAGTAGAG
>AAPY01480230.1:0-11169 GCA_000181375.1 Tupaia belangeri
TATGCATTTTTCTCTAAACTTACCACTTAGTAGCATTATAAAATGACTTTTATTACATAAGTTTTTCTAATAAAATGTACTTAGAAAAATATGAAATATACTTAGAAAAACTACCTATACATAGGACTTACGATAATTGGAAATAAAACAGTAGTGATAAAACAAGTAACTTCTAAAAGTATCACTAATGGGTATATATTTTCTAGTCAAGATGCCATATTTACGAAGATCATTAAATGCAAATAATTTATTTTTAAAATTAATATATTGATAAAATAACATATTGAAAACAATTTCAAGTTAAAGTGAAAAGTTAGTCTCTCTCTCTCTCTCTCTCTCTCTCTCTCTCTCTATATATATATATATATATATATATATATAATCTTTTCTATCTAATGGGCAAAACTCCAAACATTCTGAGAAAGAAAGGAAAGTCCAATATTTCTTGGTTTGCCAGTCTGCTATTCCTAAAAGTTGGAAACCTGACCATGAAGATGCTCAATGCTATTTCCAGGAGGTGAGGGTTGGAAAATTCCAGTCCATGGGGAAGTTGCTCCCCAGGTCCCACTGTTCTCAGTGACCTTCACATGAAGTAGAGGTGCATGGATGTAGCCTGGCAGCTGAAGAGGCCTGAGTGAACAGAGACAACAGTGCTCCTTTAAGGCCCAGGTTCACTCCTGAGGAAAAACCATTGAGGCTAGGCCCTTGGGCTTCCAGCAGGGTTGCAAAAGCTCCTTATGACGTGGAGATTCTCAGGTCTTCAAGGGACTGAAACACTTTCAGCATCTCCAGCATCTCCTCCTCTTGTTTGGAGCATTTGGATCTCTCCTGCAGTTCTTGAACCAGGGAACTTAATTCCTGCCTCAGCATCAAGGTGATCCTCTACACCTTACTGTAGTCTTCAGTAAGGTGGGGGATGTTCAAAGACTCTCTGATGCCTGGCTCTCTCCAAAGATGACTCAGTCCTTGCCTGCTCCTCTCTGCCAGCACTGAGCTTGTCAAGAAACTGAGATTTCTCCTCCATGCATGCAGCCAGGGTCTCTGCGAGCTGCTTCCCTCTCCTCACATTACGCCGACTTCTCACTGACCAAACAATTCTGAATAGAAACAAGAGGCCCACCAAGAAATAGATGAGAGGAGGACACTCCAGTGCCTCTTCCTGGAGGTTGTAAAAAAATGAGCCTTGGATTTGGGTTGTTAGGCAACAGCTTCTTCACCACCTCATCCAACTTTCCAAATATTAGCCCAAAATCAAGCTCCACAGAGGACCACAGCCCCTCCATGGCTCAACAGACCCCATGGAATGTCCTCACATTCTACCTGGAACCCACCCAGCACCTGACATTCTAAATTTGTCAGTTATATGGTTTGCAGGGGGTGGGGGAGATGTGGAGAATCAAATACACTTCTCCCCCCTACTGTACAGTGACCAATCTATTCCCATCTATACTGTTGCTTTTGTGGCAACATCAAATAAAAACATTGTGAAGTGTGTCATCCTAAGTGTGTGACTTGAGAGTTTTACAACTTTATCCCCCTCTGCAGTAGCCAACACCCCTATCTATACATGATTCATGTCCAGTAGAAGAGAAAATACCCCATGTCACATTTTAATCAATATCTGCCCTCCATGACCATATGCAGCCTGTTTTGATCTCTATTAGCACCATTCAGTGTCAGATGTTCCTGAACATCACAGAATTAAAGACATCACAATGTAAAACTTTTGTCTGTCTCTTTTGATTAAAATAGTCCACCAATATGCATCTGTGTTTTTCTAGGGATAAACAGTTTGCTCTGTTTATGTTAGAGCCATTTGACACTTTAGAAGTATAACAGAATATTTATGGCTATTTGTCTTATTACTTATTTATTTATTGAGAGAGATTTTTGCTATAGAGCCTGTAGGCTCTCCAGAGAGACAGAAAGCAATTATCCCTCATCCTCCCCCCACCCCGGGGAGATGACGACGCTGCAATCTGACCTCCTCTATTCCCTTCTCGGGATTCTGGGCATGCAATCACATACAGTTGAGGTGAGTTTTAAGCTGTTTGGACTAGGACTCTAACTGTGATACTTAAAGATTATGTCCACATGGCTAGACTCACATAGAGTCGATCACAGTTAGAGTCCTCTTGATGTCATCGAAAACAGTTTTAGATGTCTTATGATTTGGACAGTAAACCACACACTGGTGTTTTTAGAGTCATGAGATCAAGATAACAAATTATTGAAGACATAGACCCACAGGCACAAAGGCCCCATTGGAGGAGTCCGACCCGGCGAGGCCCCAGGATCTGTCTGAGCCCCCTGACCTTTGAGCTCTGCTTCCAGTCGGATCAACACGTTGGCAAGGCCACTGTTGTGCGCCCCTGACCTTGGAACAAAGCTTGGGTCAATTAGCATGTCAGCAAGGCTGTTTGCTATTTGCTCCAGAAACTGGCAGCCTTACTGGGAAGCGACCTCCCTCTGACTCCCCAATTTACTACTATAAAAGAATTGCATAGCTCTCCTATACATCCTGAGTATAAGATAAAATCTTCCAGGAAGTCCTCTGACGGACCGCTCCCCTTTGCTCTGATCACTTACTATTAATTACAATGCTTTACCTCCGTGGTCACAATATAGGGTGGGCTGAAGTTCTTTCTAGGCAGAAGTAATCTTGACCTTTGGAAGGCCCTTCAAAATACATTTAAGGTAAACTTTATCCTTTCTTTATGTAAAATAGGATTAGGCCAAAACTGGCCCAGGACACCTCCACCCTCTCCAAGTGAAATAGATAAATATATTAGGATTCCTCAAATTAAGTTATAGATCCCTACAAAACTGTATAAGTATCATTCTTTATTAAGATCCATAAAACTAATATCTATTCTTGAGATTTTCTTTTCTCAGCACCATTCCCAGTAATCACAAGATGGCTGCTACGCCGCATCAGCTGATAGTCATCTCTGCTTTCTGGAACCGCTTTCTTGAAACTGCATTCCATGAGACCCACCTACAATTGAGGAACTGCACTAGACCCACCCTTAATCAAACCCTGAATTGCACTAGACCCACCCTTAATCCAACCCTGAATAGAATCTATGTTCTTTATTGTTAAAAACTTTATAAGCTGTTAATTGAAACACTAGCCCCCTCCCATTTACTTGTATGTAACACATTTTCAATAAAAAGGCACGATAATTCCTAGCAGTTGTCACTCCTCATAGGGCCACCTCTGAGGGGTATCTGGCATAGGACGTGCATGAAAAGGCATCGAGGCCTCTGTCTTCTGTTTACCTTCGCCGCCTTCGTCGAGATAACCCACCCACGCCGAGGCTGGACCCCAGCACCCCATCATTTCCCTCCAGCACAATTTAATCCTTAGACTCTCAGAGCAGCCTCTGCCCCTGTTTCTCATTTCTTCAGGATGATCAGCCTTCCACAGAGCCTGGGTACTGAGGGCAGGGAGTCTGCAGGGAGCACATGTGCCCACAGCTGAGGGTTCTCCAGGGAACTAGGAGAGAAGGGACCCCTCAAGGCTCAGCAGGAGTTGCTAGCTTGGGTTCAGTACACAGAATATCCTAATCCTACCTTTGGGCTCATGACAGATACAGACCTGAAAGGATGTCACATGGGCTCCTTGGGGCCAGACCTGGTAGGTCCTGAGCTCCTGAGCTGTGCACAGCTGGATCATCCTCCCTTGACCCTCTCATGGCTCATCCTGAAGGATTCTGTGTCCTGTGGGGAGTCGATCAGGCCAAGGACCTGCCATTGGGATGGTTCAGTCCTCCTCACAGCCCCAGACCCTAGGAAGGTCCTCAGGTCCTTGGGGGTCAAGGCAGTGAGAAAAACAGTGCCACCATTCCTCAGCAACAACCATGTGGATTACAAGACGATGTCTCAGGGCTCTAGTCTCACTGACACTTTTTCCTGCAGTTGCCACTTCATTACTGAGATTTCCCACTTGTCGTCCACAGTGAGAGTGGTATAATGGAACTGACGGTAAATGTAGTGATGCATTCAGGAGGTGATTTTAATAGTGTCAGTGTGAGTAGCCCAGGGTCGTGCTCCATCTACACTCCCTCCAGCAGGGCAGTGCTGACCACGAGGCCCACAGTGAAGCTCAGCTCATAAACATCTCTCAGCTGCTCCTAGACCCTGAGCTGGGCTTGGCCCATCCAGCCTGTTCAGGCTCCTCCAACATCACTGAGGGCATCTTGAAGACCAGACACCTCCCTGCTCAGTCCTTAGAAAATGCAGATCTGAGATCACAGAGTTCAGAATCACAGTCATTGAGCTACTAAAATTGACCAAAGTGATGAATTTTAATGCAAAATTGATGTCGCTATGGAGACAAACTGTATCTCTCTGCTATACATGTTAGATTTTAATCTGAATTTTCAAGATCTAATACACTGCATCAGGCATTGACATCAGGTAGGAGTGTGTAATTTTGGACTAAAAGGGGTATAATTTCTAGTCTCAAATAAGCTTCCCAGACCTGTAAAATGTCCATCAGGAGGGGCCTCAGACATGAAGGAAAATATCATGTACCTGCGGAACAGTGTTTGATAGTGAATCCAATGAATGGTGAAATATTTAAATCCTATCCCACCCAGTTGCACTTTCTCGGCACTTTCCCTCCCACACCATCTCACTGAAATCTGTCCTCAGAAAGTTTGGTATTTCTCAGAATTCCATGGTCCAGACTTGGTGCTGTCCCAGCTCTGTCCCTGGTGGGAGGCAGGGAGTCTCCCTGGGACAAGGAAGAGTCTCAAAGAAGGGAGAAGGGACTTGGCAAGACCCAGAACTTCTCCCTCATGGGCTGAACAGGAAAATTTATTACTGGGTCACTGCCTCCGGGGTGTGGTTGAACTCCAGCATCATACACAGGACACCAGCTATGTTTATTTGCAGTGTGGCTCTCAGTTGACTGCCCTCATTTGAGAATTATTCTTACATACTTATCATTTTATGAAATACTGGGAGATAATTTGATATGGGGAATATTTTATAATAACATTAGAAAGCATATTTTAAGGGTGACAAAATGAGTGTCACAGGCCAGGACCTGTAGGGCCTTAAGGTTTTGTCCCACTTCCCCATCTGCCTGTGTCACTGTGAGCCACATTGTTATGCCAGATTGGCATAACACCTGCATTGGCTAAGGTGTCCTTGGATCCAGAGAAACGGCTGGGGACCCCAGAGGCCTGGTGCTTACGGGAGCCTGAGTAGTAGCTCAGAAGATACCTGGGAGAGCTTTCTGACTTCTGCTGGTACCAGTATAATCAGTAGTTACCCTCACTGAAGCCACTGCTCAGGATGCAGGTGAGTCTGGCATGTTCCAAGAAATGCAGAGAGGGAGTGAGACTGAGTCAGCACAGGTTGAGAGAGGGAACCTGCAGACACAGACACACGTGAATCATGGGGCAGGGACAAAGGTGATGATGCTTATAGACCTCAGCCAGAAAAGACTGCAGCAGGCCTTGGTTTGTCCTGTGTCCCCAAAGCCTGTTATATCTGTGCATTGTAAGAGGAGTAAGAGGAAGAGAGGAGTCCAGGCTGTATTGGACACAGCCCCAGGTCTGACATAGGTGAGTTCCCCAGGCTTCCTTTTCACCCCACCCTCTGCCACAGGAGGGTCTCTTCATGAAAATGTGTGTCCATTCAGTGACTGCCCAGTCCCTCCCTGAGCCCTAGACTGGGGCTCAGCTCATACTGCAGACTGAGTGGGAAAGGCTGCTCCACCCTTTGGGGAGCCCTGGAAGAAAGCACTACTGAAACAGTACAAAGAACTTGTTCAGGGGACTCTGACAGTCAGAGAGGACAAGGTTGCTTGGTCCCCATCAGTGAGCACAGGGCCAGCCCTAGGAATAGGCTCCTGTGATGAATGACCCAGACTGAGCAGCTGTGCAGGGACTGCAGGAGAGTCCGACAGCACCCACATCTGATCTTGGGTCACACACCTACCCTCGGTCCTGAACCCTAAGAGTCCAGTTTTCTCTGCAGCTCACCAGGCACAGCTTCTGCTCACAACTGCAATGTATGATTCCTAGACACTGCGAGTACAGCTCTCTCTGTGTGGGTACTGTCTAACAAAAGGTGATCTTTTCTGTCTGGGTCCCCTCTATTACTTTAGCAGAACATTCTAAGAGTGACCCTATTGCAGTCACTGAATGGATGAGTAATATTCTATTGAATGGATATATCATGTCTTATTTATCCACTAATTTATTGATGGACATTTGAGTTATTTATCTATTTTTATTAATATGCTATTAGAGACATATGTATACATATTTTTGTCTGAAGACATGCTTCTACTTACTTTTGGTATATGTAGGAGTGAAATTGCTAGTTATCTGATAATTCTTCAGTAATATTTGAGTAGTTGACATTTTATTCTATGTGTGGTATAACAGGTTTTATTCTCACCAACAGTATTTGGTATTGAGATAATTCTGGCTTAATAGAATGAATAAGAAAAAATTTCCACCTCAGCTTTTTTGTTGTTGTTTTGTAAATATATTACAAGGAGTAGACCCTGAGTTCTAAGTTCTTCCTTATTAAACCCTCTTCAGAACCTAAACTCAGAATGTACAAAAAGGTCGGGAACAAGCAGTTAGCGTAATGGCTATATCACTGGACTCCCACGTAGTCGACCACGGTTCACGTCCCGGACCCGGTGGCTTAAAACTCATGTGCGGGTGTGCCCAAGATCCTGAGAGGAGAATGGTGGAAAAGGGATTGTGGCGTGACCATGCCCCTGGGGGGTGATTTCTCGCTTTCTGTCTCTATGTCTCTCTCTGTCTGTCTGGCAATCGCACACGCCCTATAGCGAAAACCTCTCCAAAAAAAAAAAAAAAAGAAGAAGAATGTACAGAAAGGTGAAATTACTATCTTAGCCTGAGATTTGCCTTGTTCCTGGGATTCTAAGTTAGGTGAATTCAATAGCAGGGTCTTCAAAACATTCAGTGATTACTATAAACAAACTATGCATGGATAATAAAAATGTTTGCTCCTAAGTAAACTCATACTACATATTCAGTTTGGCACCAAATTTGAAGTCTTCTTATATCTACCCAGCAAAGTGTGTTGAGTTTGTTGTATGAGGCTGTGGTCTGGGCTCCTGAGAGGGACCTGTGATAATTCACAAAAAGATCCCTGTTCTCAAGGACCACAGATCTCAACCAGAGAACCACACAGTGAGCAGAGTAACAGAGAAGTGTCCTTGCATGGGTGATTTTGCCCTGACAGTTGCTGACCTGGACATTTGGGACTGACTCTTAGTCCCTGAGAGCCCCTTTACCTTATGAGACATGAGGCCTGACCTTCCCCATGCTCTGTCCACATCCTCTGCTCTGCACCTTCTCTGTCCTGATCCAGGTGTTAGAAGAGGTGCCCCTCACTATTTTTACCTGGATGTGCAGAGCCCTCCTGGGGTTTCCCACCATGTTTAGCTCACTGCATCATTGTAGACACCATGAGAAACTGACCTCCAGATTTTCCAACACATCACATTGTTTCCAATTCTAATGAAAGATACTTGAGTTCAAATGCTACCAACTCTATCACCACTCATTCTGAGTACCTGACACAATTCAAAATGAGACATATCATTCTCCAAGGTGGAAAGATCAAATTCTAAAACAGAAAGCATCAAGACTTCATAAACACTCCCCTGGGGAGTGGAAACAGGTACATTTGGTACAACTGGGGAGAGATCTTCAACCACACTCATCTATGAATGTCCCTCCTGGATAATATTCTCCCCTGGACCATCTCTTCTTCAAGATAATCTTTCCTGCCTAGTCTCTCTTGTCCTTGTCATTGCTTTATCCCAGCTGCTTTCCTCCCATCTCCTGCCCCACCTTGTCCTAGAGCAAGCACAGTTCTCCAGGTGCAAAAGTGACATGAAAGCCTTGACCTCAGTGCCCCCTTTCTTTGAATCTCTCTTCTTTTCCTGCCTCATATCCTTGGACTTCTCTCAGAACAGGTATACACAGCATGTTCTGGAGAAGCTATGCCCCCATGAGGTGAGTGCCCCCATTTTTAAGTTTTATTTATTTATATTTTAATTGCCAAAGACACATATGCTCTGCAGAGGGAAAGGAAGAGAAAGGGGGAGATAGCATCTCTTATGTGTTGCGGTATGTAGCAATTCCTTCTCCTCCATTTACCCATTCTATCTGGATTTGGGAAAAGCACACACATGTGCCTAGCATGTTTTTCATCTGTTAGGGGCCAGGATTCAAACTGTAGTCAGTGATGAGGAATCCAGCTCTTCTAATCACTAAGTAAAGAGTTGGCCGATTCATGTATTTTATTATAAATAGTTTACAAGTTGCCATCCAAACATAACATTTTAATAACCTGTAAGATTGTATCTTTAAATATATTTATCAATATAAATAGTAATGAAAGGATAAAACTATGAATACTTTTGTCTTTTTTAAGTCAGGTGTATCTATTTACATTATTCAAAGGACTGTTTGTAAATTCTACTAATGCTTTACCTTTTATCATTCAATCTTTCTAATATGAAGAGAGGTATGTGTCATTCCTGAACCGAGTCAGGTGCTCTGAGGGACATGTGTACTGTCCACTCTTATGGCCCTTCAGAAAATGCAAGAGGGTGTATCAGGGAGGGAATGAGTGACACTGTCACTCACAGTGACTGAGCCATTCCACAGGGAACAGAGGAGGGAAGTGACCTCCTGAGAAAGGCCTTGTGCATTCCAAAAAATGGTGATGATTTTTTTTAATGTACATTTTATTTAAATGTTGAAATAAAAATAACAAAGGAGAAAATCAGAAGGTCAACTACTATAATTTACATCAAGACTCAAGAAGTGCAGAAGAAATGTATGGCCTCTTACTATTAGAATTCACATAAAATATGATCTTCTTCCCATGTATATTTCCCACATCAAGATCAGGAAGGATCCAGTGTGATCCACAGCTGTGGTACAAGACCCTTCCTCACCTCATTACACCAAAGTCAGTGCTATACAGGTGTGTAGAAGTTCATGGCTTTATTAATTTCATGTGTGTCTGTTTATTGCTCAAGTCTGGCCAGCCAAAAGATATTTACATATTGATTTTGAATCTTGAAATTGTTTTGAATTCACTTCATACTTCTTATAGTATTCCAGGGGCTTTTTAAAGAGTTTTCTAAATACAAGTCATGATCTCTAAAAGCAGAGATTATTTCTTTATTACTAATTTCTCTTCCTTTTATATCTCTGTTAATTAGTTGCTTCAGGAGATCCTCCACTCCTAATCTGAGTGAAAGTGGGGAAAACAGGCATTCTTCCCTTTTCCTGATACTAGAGAACCCTCTAAGGTAAAGCTCCCACAAGCCACACTAACTGTCTTCATTCTCCTGAAACATATGCCATTCTTTTTTTTTTTAATGCATATCTTTTTCAACTTCTTTTTTCTGTTTTTATTTATTTTCACATTATTTGGCCTACAAGATGGATATTTCAACAGGTGAACATTTCTCCCTAGTACAGTTGATAAAACTATAAAATATCTTCAACAGATAATGCCACATTCCTTTGTCCCATTAATGCTTTGCCTCCCTATTTTTCTTCTAAATGTTCCTCCTCAGGCCCTCCTCTTTCACACACACTATATCTGGTATTTACATCTACATACTGTGCTTCTATATCCTTTAGTCAATCAGTTTCAGTCACAGAATGCAGACACTCAGTATATATTAAGTGGGGATATATTACTATTTTTATTTATGTCCTCTGTGTTCCTTCTGATAATGTCAGCTTTCTGAGAAAGGGAACTTTTTTGTCTTGTCTCCACTGTGTCTCAAATCCATGGCCACCTTTGGCGCCTGGTGCACAGTAGCTTAGTAAACAGTGTGGACAGATGCCCTCCAGAGTAGGCTCTCCTGGGTCAGAACCAGTTGAACTCTGCATCCTTGATCTTCCCTGACCCCTGTTAGGACTGAATTATAGTCCCTCAAATTTACATGTTTACAACAACCTCACCCCGACTGTGTCTATATTTGGAAGTTGCACCTCTGAGGAGGTCAGTAGTAAGGTCCCTAACACTGGGATGCTAATGCCAAGGGTTGGTGTCTTCATGAGAAAACTGGACACAAATCATCAATGCCCATGGGGTCTCTATGTGGGGAACAAAGTGAGAGCCAGTGGCCTACAGGCAACAGAAAGAGGACTTAGAAGAAACCAACCTGCTGACAGGTGTGTCTGGACTTCCTGCCTCAAGACCTCAGAAGCAAAATTTATGCTCAGGAAGACTCCCAGCCTGAGGTCTATGCTGTGGGGTCCTTGGCAGACTAATGTGCCCCTGAACTCTGTGCTCAGGACTGCCTGCCCCTGGCACTGAGGACTAGCTTCTGAGTTTAAGAGAAGTGAACACTGTGTAGATGACAAAGACTGAATATGGGGGCAGAATAGGAGGGAGTGAGGAGAGGTTCTCTATAAGATACCACTGGACAGGATCTCAGATTCAGATTTTAACCTAAACAAAGGAGCAGCTGGCTTTGCCATGTGGGGAACTGAGCAGTGTAGTCCCAAGGCTGGGCATACAGCAGGTTCCTGTCTCACTTCCCCCCTGGCCTGGATCAGGGACTGATCTGGGACTGTCATCATAGGAGTGACAGTAATAATCAGCCTCATCCCCAGCCTGGAGCCCTGTGATGGTCAAGGAAGCCGAGATTCCAGACTTAGAGCCAGAAAATTGATCAGGGATTTCTGAGGGTGGATTGCTGTCCCTATAGATGAGGAGTTTGGGGGCCCTCCCTAGGAGATGTTGGTACCAGGACACACTTCAATTGCCAATGTTGGAGCTGCTTCCAGTACAGGAGATGGTGACCCTCTGACCCAGGGTCCCAGACACTGAGGACAGCTGAGTCAGCATAGACTATGCCCAGGTCCCTGGAGGTAGAAGAGACACAGAGAAGGTGATTCTGAGTCTAGAGATGAGAACCCAGGGCCCATGGTCTCCCCTGGCCCTTACCCTGCCCCATATCTAGTCACCTGTGCAGTGAACCAGGAGAGTGAGCAAAAGGGGGGACCAGGCCATGGTGTAGGGGATCCTAGAGTCCTGCCTTCTGGGCTCTCTGCTGAGACAGAGCTTCCCCCCATTTCTTCATTTCTCTTTTAATACTCTGTGAGAAGATGGAGCTTATCAAGCTGCAGA
>AAPY01481459.1:0-15603 GCA_000181375.1 Tupaia belangeri
TTTCATATTATAATGTAACCTTCAGAAGAAAGAAGTAGCCATTCATTTTTGCCAAATATTTTCTAACAAGGGATTATGACATTAATGAATTAAAAAAAAATCAGGACTCCCATATGACCAATCTCTTTAATATTTTGGAACAATCAGATGAAGAGATTTATATTTATCCTCAAATTTTCTAGCAATATGAATGATGGGACTTAGGCACATTAAGATATCCCTTACTGGAACCCTGAGAATCTTCAGGGCAGCATCTGGGCTGAAGCCTGCCCAGACATCTCCAGGCCCAACTTGTGGAGACTCCTCCACCATGCTTAAGCCAGCTCAACCCCTCTGTCAGCTGTATAGGTAACTGTTCTTCACCCAGAGAGAGGCAGGATGGGTCCCCACTGACCATGGCAGCCTCCTGGAGTGGTCAGCAAATGGAAGTGAGTCCAGGAAGCACCAGAGACATGGCTGCCCTTGCCATGTTTTCTGCCCATGTGACCTTCTGATCCTGAACCAGGCAAATAGCAGTGTCATCAAAGAACACAGTCCTGAGATAAAAACAGATGACAGCCCAGAGCTCAGAGTTAATGTGAAACAGACATCTGGACCCTGCTCCAGCACTCCCATTACTGCCCCTCCAGCCATGACCTGATGTGTGTAACCAATTAGCCCACCAAGTCTTTACCTCCTTAACCACCTACTCTTGACAAGAGCATGTTCACCCCCACATGTTCCCACATTGTCCCCAACCAAAGAGAAGAGTGAGGAATATTTTAGGTGGGACTGGGAGGTGGCCAACCCTAAAGTACCTCATGTTACCTTTGCATTCTTTCTCATGACTGCTCAGGAGACTCAGTGGGGAGCGAATAACAAATATCTGCAGAATTAGGAAAGGTCCTCACTCTGGAGTTTCCTGAGCCCAAATCCTTGGAAGCTGAGATGGAGCAAAACATCTGTCTCTCTCAAAGGGCTTCTGCTAAGGGAGGTAAGTAGAGGCTATTTCTGGAATGTGGGTGACTAGTTATCAGGATTCCAAGTGCTGTTGGGATCTATTGTCAATGAACTGAGGCCACTTCCTGTGGTCCCTTTTTCCTGGGCTATTCAGATCTTATTTCCCCAAGGTCTCTTCTGGGCCATTGACTACTCACACTCATCCCATGCCATATCCACAATTGAAAACAGCTATATCATACAGCCCACCCACAGAAATATGGAAGTTTCTGAGCTCTGAAAAAGAACTGGGATCTCTGCTGGATCCTCATTTTTAGGGCAATGACCTGGATGATCCATTTTGCCTCTCAGGGCCTCCCCTCTCTACCCACTTGTGCAATGGAGATTTTTCCAGCTTCTGCTTTTAGGGTTGTCACCAGGTATGTGTACCTCTAATACCTATATAATCCATGGACTGGTACCACATATAGCAAATGCACAAATTTACAACTGGGAGAATTACACAAAAAGGTAGGAGGTAGCATATAATACAATGTCAAACAGTCTGAATTCTGGTCTGTAATATATGAAAAATCATTTTTGTTTTCTTCCTCTTGATTTTACTTCCTAGTCTGCACCATAGGAAGGTTGTAATTAACTGAAATTCAGATACTGACCCTCTGATATAAAATTTATCAGTATTTTCCCATTTTATTTAGACTTAAAGGGGCCGACAGGTGGCATGATGGTTAAGATGCTAGTCTCACACATGGTCAATTATGGATCCAGTCCTGGAACTGGAAACTTGTTTTCTCACTCCACTCTCTTCCCCTTGTCTTTCTGGTCAAATTGAATAAATGATTCTTTGGAATTACAACCTAGTACCTCGTGTTGGCTAATGAAATTATGGAGTTCTAGCAATTCTTGCTTCTTGGACACAGACCCTAGTGCAATGACCTCTCTGGCTTGGACTGCATTTAGTTACTGGCTCCTAGAAAAAAAATGAAAAAAAAAAAAGACAAAAAGAATAAAAGGGAATCATCTACTTAGAATACGTTGTGTTGTGTTTGTGGTTTCTGTCTTGTTCCTTCCCTTCTCTGTTTATTTGATCTACCTCATCCCTAAATGTTAGGAATCAAGTTCAGAAATTTCATTTGCTCGATGGTAAGGCTCCAGTGGTAAAGAATTAACAGGAAGCCCAAGACAATAAACAAGAATTTAGATTCCATTCCAAACTGAAACCTGCCAATAACTCATGATCTCAGAAAATGATCCTCCTTCAGGAGGGTCTTAGTTGAGACCACAGCCTCATTCTCCTAAGAGACCTGGAAGGAAAAGCAACTAGCTCAGTTGGGCCTGGGTTCTGGTCCATGCTCTCAGATATTACAAGATTTTTGTAAGCTTCAAAAAGTGGGGTAATGTTGTCTCACAGAAACAGAGGTCAGTAGTGACTTCAGGCCCAGAGGCCTGGCTCTACCATGCTCCCTCTCTCCTTTCTCCTTCTAGAATTCCTCCACCCACACTGGCTGTGTTATAACTATATCTCTGGTCTAATTTACCTCTTCAATCTAATCTCCGGACAGCTAAGCCTTTACCCTGGGATATAGCTCATGGACATGCATATGGTTGGCTTCACTGATCAGAGCAAAACTGTCACCTCATTGAGGCCTTTTACACCTGCCCATCAAGTAGCCCCAAGCTCTCCCTCAGAACACCTGCTTAGTTTCACTTGACTGCTTTGTGTTTTTGTTCAACCCACTTCAGACAGTAAACTCTTGCAGGCAGAAATTGTGGTCTTTAGTGCAACACCCAGGCTTAACACTGTGCCTGTACAATGCTCAGGACAGCTTCTAAATGAGTAAGTGAAAGTATCTTAGACCTATCTCACTAACTTTGAGTAGTTCATATAATGGAGATGGATAATCATCACAGAAACTGCAGAATGAACTCCAAGTAGATGTTCCTGGCTCACTGCTTCAGCAGAGCACGGTAGGCACAATTTGCCCTCTGGTGGTTGAAGACAACACTATAGGTCCAGCCATGAAAACCCCAAACAACACACACTTTCTTTGTTTGACAGTCCTCAAGGCAGTGGCTCTCCAAGGGCTAAAGTAGGTAAAACAGGAGGATTAGAAGGTTCCAGGGAAATCTAGAACTCAGGAGCATCCTCTGCCTTTCTCATTGATACTGCTGTCTTAGACAGTCCAGTTCACACAAGGCCTCATTCCCGTCAGACCCTAGATGAATGGTCCCATGTTCAGCCACATTCTGCACTACACTACTTAGTACCCCAAACCCCAAGGCTGCTCTCTGCTCTGAGGAACCCCCAGAAAGTAGAAAGTATTTCCAAGGATCTCAGTGCATAATGAGTCATCATTAGATAACCAAATCCAACAGTCACTTCTCTGAGCCTGTGCAGTTCTTCAGGTAACTCATTCAATGCATTCCCATCTTGATCCATTTTCTGTTTTTGTATCTGAATTTCCACTGGGCAATTTACTTTAAAATAAGGCTAAGAAGTCCAACACCAACGTGCCAGCATCAGGTGAGAGACTCCCTGCTGTCATGACATGGTGGGAGGCATCTCATGCCAAGAGGGTAAGCTTGTGTCAGTTCAGGTTCTCTCTTTCCTAAAAAGCTGTGAGTCCCACAATGAGGTCCTCACCAAGATAACTGCATCTGATTATAATATGTCTCAAAGGCCCACCTCTTAACTGTAAACATTTGAATTTGGGGTTAAATTTTCCACACATAAAACCTAGGACACACATTTAAACTACAGCAATCTTACTTTGGAGGAGGCATCTGTGTTCTCCTCTCCTGTGACCCATTTGCACTGGGGAAGGGAGCTCATTCTAGTTTCTAGTGCCCAAAGTGGTTATGCCGGACTAAGTTTTGAGGTTTTCCTAGGGAATTCTGACTCAAGAAGACCTGAGGACCTTGGGAACCCATCACCATCAGCTTGGGATTTTCACACTTCCCTATGCTGAGGTCCAGGCATGTTGCTGAGGGACTGGATATGAAACCTCCACCTCTATTCTTTCTCCCTCATTATTTTCCAGTAACATCTTTTATTCTGAAGCCACCTGTAAATTTAGCATGTGTGTCTCTGTGCACAAGTGGCAATGTCAAAAGACAATGACCTCTTCTAGAGTGGGATGACCAGGGTTCTCCTAGCATCTTAGGGGCTTTTATCCCTAAATCACATCACATGGGAGCAGGTGAGCCCTGGCTCTGGAAGCTGAAAACTTCTCTCCAGCTTTGAACTCTGCTCATCTCATGTGCTGAGACTATCTTTCTCCAGGAATGTTTCTCATTTCTCCTGTGAAGTGTTGGGCTTCATCCTGAATAAATTATACTCAACCTAGACAGGGTCTAAACTCCCTTCCTTCTTAGTTGGGAGTTGTGGGGCACTGCTGATTTAATCTGAAAGTTACACTGAATAAGACTAAAAACAAACAAAAAATATCTAAACAACTATTACAGTACTGAAGTATTATGTATGTATCAACAATGAGGGCAGACTTTGAAAAATATGTGCTTACTTTGTAAGTAAACTTTTATTTGAAAATGTTACTGTTATGCTCTTATAATTTAAAATATAAGTATTATTTTTAAAAATTTATTTAAACTTATTTATTTACATTGACTGTACATCATTACACCATTCAAAATGAGATTATTTTATCCAGAATACACTGTATATTAGCTCAATCAAGCATATCAACATAAGTGTTACCATCAACAAATAATTTTCCATTTCTTGTTTCCTGCATATTTTACTTTTTCTCCCATCCTTCATTGCCTCTCTCTCACCCTCTGCTTTCTCCCACCCTCCTCACACACTCTCGCTGTTATCCATGGTTGCTTTCTATGGCATTTCCCTCCACATTCTATTGACTCACTAAAGATCTTAATTAATCAAAATATTTTCAATAACATGCACAGCGGATAGATACATATCCATGAACACAAGTCTAATGTTAGGCATAAACTTCAGTGAGTAGAATGAACATATTATAAAGTAGGACTTAACTAGGGCTATATAGCTTACTGTGGTCATCAAATATGTATTTTTAATGCATTTTTTTATTTCAAGAAAAACAGTTCTAGATTTTTTCTGAAACTTTTTAAAAATTAATTACTTTACATTCATTCCCTGACCATTGTAACAGCATAAGAAATGTGATTTCCCATCCAGAATATACTGCATAGTGGCTTAATCAGGCATATTATTGTCAATAACTTCTATATCTCATATTTCTGAACCTCTGCCCTTTCCCAACCTCTTCTCATTCTATCTCTGGTGTCTACAGTTGTCTTCCATTCCTCCCCCCCACACACATTTTGTTAATCACAGAATTTCTTAAATAATCTATTTATTTTCAATAGCAAGTTCTGCTGGTAATTTCTAGAAAAGCAGTTTTAACTTTAATAGATCAAGGAAATGCTAAGGAATTTTGCATAAAACTTAAAGCTAGGAAACAGGTCAGGATTCTATTCAAATAGTAGGTACATGAATCTATCGACAGCTCAAGACTGGACAAAAATCCTTAAAACCCAACAACAAAGCCTAGAAGAAAATCAGCAATGTTTTAGTCAAAAGTCATAAAATGCTATTTCACCAGTTCAGTCTCATGTACTTGATCTACCTTCTCTTGCGTTTTGATATTCCCGATTAAATTCTGGGATATAATATTTAACTCCAGACTTGTCCCTATGATTAATTAAGTTAGCCATTTTCTCAGTTTTTCTTCTTCCCTTTTTTTTTTTAACTTTGCCATTAAGAAAATGTTCTGAATTTCTTTATCCAGACCTTTTTCCATGATTTCCCATTGAACCTTTGTGTAGATGAAGAAGAAGTTATTCTTTCTCCCTTGGAGGAGGAGATATTTTTTCTGCTTTCCCATATTTTTGTGTTCTGCAGCAATTTCTAGTCATCTGGTGGATGGTCGCTTTCTTCCCAGACTTGGAAGTTCAGTCTGAGCTTTTAGGAGCATGCAGAAAAAGAAACAGAGAGAGTGAAGCAGCAGCAATGATGGCAAAAAAGCAAAGCAAAACAAAACAAAAAACCCCCCCAAGAAACAGAGGGTAAAAAGAGAAGAAAAAACGAAGAGTAAAACTTTTAATTAAAACTAAAATAAAAACTATTTAAAAAATTTTACTAAAACCCAAAAATATATAAAAAAGATATATATATATATATATATATATATATATATATATATATATATATATATATATATAAAAGAAAACCGTGCAGTGCACAAGTGCCGTGCAAAATGGCTAGTTCACAGGCGACATAAAGGTGCCTCTTCAAGAAGGCCTATTCTGTTCCCTTTTGCCTCTCCTGGGTTGGGGAATTGGAAAATTTTTGTCAATAGCATGCATGATTAAGCCACTATGCAGTATATTCTGGATGGGAAGCCACATTTTGTATGCTGATATTAGGGAATGAATGTAAATTCATTAAGTTTAAGAAAAAAGTTTCAGTATAAAGAAAACCTAAAACTGTTTTTCTTGAAATTAAAAAAAAAACATTAAAAAACACCTATTTGATGACTGCAGTGAGCTACATAGCCCCTGAAAGGTGCTACTTCATAGTATGTTCATTCTACTCACTGAGGCATATGCTAAAGTCAGACTTGTGTTCATGGTTATCTATCACCTGTATTTGATATTCAAAATATTTAGATTAAGTAAGATCTTTAGTGAATCAATAAAGTGTGTGTGTGTGGGGGGGGGGGTGTGAAAGGCATAGAAAGCAACCATTCATACCAGAAATAGGGTGAGAGGAGGATGGGAGACAACAGAGTGTGAGAGATAGGGAATCAAGAATGGGAAAAAAAGCTAAATGTATAGGAAACAAGAAATGGAAAATCATTTGTTGATGGTAACACATATGGTGATGTGCTTGATTGAGCCAATATACAGTGTATTCTGGATGGGAAATCTCATTTTGTATGCTGTAATAATATACAGTGAATGAATGCAAATAAATAAATTTAAATAAAAACAAAAACAAAAAGATGTCAGGAGAATGAAGTTTGTTATGGCCTCATTCAAATTATATATAAGATAAAAATCTCCAGATATGTTTCTACAAATCCTGAGGGAAAACATAAACTTGAGATAAAAAAGTGTAGAAAATAATGTTTGTTATAGTTTGGAGTTTTCAGTGACTTGGGCACATAGAGAACAACTCGAAAAGGCCAGGATCCCCAAGTGGGCATTTCAGCCAAGACAAACTTTCTGGTGGAAATGTAGTGGACTGCTTATCACACCTAAATGCATGAACATCCAGCTATGAGATCCCAGCATGGGTAGGTGCAGGAGAAGTTGGCCCTTCTTAGGTCCAGGGGGGATAGATGTTGACACCATCTGTGGAGATGGACCTGGAGCTCTGCGAGGTCTGGGGAGAATCCAAGGCATTAGTCGATGTCCTGTCCTATGGCTGTAACTTCTTCCCTGCCCCAGCCTAGGCTGATACCTACCCCTCCTTGCAGCTCTTTCTCACAAAAGAATTAGGATGGTGAACCAAATCCAGTCTCCAGAGTAAGAGAGTCTAGAGGGACAGACAACGCCCATCAAGGCACCTTAAGTAACTTATTTCTAAGTGGTTAATAGATTAGGGCAAAATGTTCTGCTGTGTCCCCAGGGATGGCAACCTGGTAGGGGACCTGCATGGTATATGCCTGGAACTGTGCATAGGAGTGGGCTGGACAGCTCACCTGGAATTCAGTGGACCTTGGCCCCAGCCAGTCTGGGGATATGGGACCATGTCCATACCTTGGCCAAAGCAAATATTGATGGTTGGGGACAAGAGGTGTCAAACTCTTTATATCCATGAATGGGTGGGCTTGAGAGTCCCTTGGAGTTGCGACACTCCAAGGATCTTGATGTCAGCTTGCACATGCCCCAGTTTCTGGGAGCACAGGGTGGGCAGTGGACTGTGTGTATGGAAAGGGTGGAGTGAGCACCAGTCTGTCATTTCCCAGTCAGTGGCCATTTTCCCAGTTTGTAAATCTATTCCCTAAAACTACAAGTCACTAAGGACAGAGGCTATTGATATTAATGCTTTTTGCCATGGGGCTTGTGTGCTAAGCAGAGAGAGAGAGAGAGAGAGAGAGAGAGAGAGAGAGAAAGTGAAGAAAGTGAGAAATCATCTCCCAGGGGTTATGGCCACACAACAATCTTTTCTCCTCCATTTTTTTTTTTTTTTTTTTTTTTTTTGCTATAGGGCATGTGTGCTCGCCAGCCAGAGACAGACAGAGAGAAAGAAAGCAAGAAATCACCCCCCAGGGGGGATGGCCATGTCACAATCCCCTCTCCTCCATTCTCCTCTCGGGATCTTGGGCACGCCGACACACGCACCCAATGTGAGTCTAAGCCACCAGGTCTGGGACTTGAACCATGGTCGACCAATTGGGAGTCCTGCGACATAGCCATTATGCCAACTGCTGGTCCCTCTCCTCCATTCTTATGCAATTTGGGGCATGCACACATATATGGCTGGCATGATTTTCAGTCTGCCAAGTCTGGGACTCGAACTGTTGTAGGCCATGTTGCAATCCAACATCTTAACCACCACACAACCTGCTGGCCCAGTAGCACCAGTAAGTTTTTGTAAAATTATTTTTCCCCCTTGGTTAAGATAACTGTGCCATTGCCAACACTTTTCAACTTAGCTATTCTGGTATGTCTCATGGTTATCCAGTGTATTATTGCACACATTAAAGGACCTCAGTTGAATAGTTTATGTGAAATTTATTAGGGTATGAATAAGGTGATATGGAGAAACAGTCTTTTCCCACACAAAACATTTAAACCATTTGTCCCAAAAATCTTGAGCCATATTTCCCCCAAGGTCATAGAAATGCTACCCCTTTTTATGCATATATTGGAGCACATATCATATGTTCTATCAGGTCTTTAGTAGACACCATTTGTTTCTTACCCTATATCATTAGCCTTCCATGAACCCAAGTGTTAGAATCAGTGCTTTGGGCTATGAATAAAAAAATAACAACTGAAAGAAGGGGTCAGTCACTCTCACAGTATCTTTGCCCACTATGCTGCCTTGTTTACTTAACTTCCAAGATGGGTATTCTTCCAAGCAGTTCTTTTTTCCAGGTCCTTATCATTTTGTATGATTTCATCCAAAGTAGAGTAGAAATTTGGAGGAAAAATTACCAAAAAATGAGAAGACAGAAGCAGAAAGAGACAGAGAGAAAGAAACAGAGATAGAGAAAAGACTAGAGGAGCCCACTACTACTCATGTTTGTGGGCTGGAAGCTGATTTATCAGTAGGAAATCTTCATTTCTTTTTTCCTGAAATCACTAGTTCTCAAGATCCATGAGGAATCTTCTGCCCATCTTTTTGTTTTTTTATACAATTATTTAATTTTAGCTTGGATTATTACCATTATTATTTTAATTTGGACAACGTGGGATGTTAAGTGCAAAAGCAAGCCACCAGGTCTGGGATTTGAACCACAGTCAGCCATGTGGTAGTCCAGCACACCTTAACCATCATCCCACCTGGTGGCTCCCCAACATCTTAGCATATGTGTATGAACTATTACTTTTTTGTATTTGTCGTTGTTTAAGTTAATCATTGTTAAGGTCTTATTATGCCTACTTAGGCACAAGGTAGGCACAAAAAATGCTCAAGAAATGTTAGGTAAATGAAAAAGAGAAATTGTAGGCCAGAGTTGCAGAATTCCTTTTACTGCCCAACCCCCCAGACAGAAGTTTCTAGCTTAGGTTAAAGTACAATATGGTATTTAAAAAAAATAATTATTAGGGGCCAGCAGATGGCATGATGGTTAAGGGCACTGGATTCACACATGGCCAACCACTGTTTGAGTCCTGAACCTAGTGGCTTGCTTTCTCACTTTCCCTTTTTCTCTCTTTCTCTGTCACTCACTGGTAAAATTAAAATAATAATAACAATAAATGGAACTAACTAAATAAATAATTCCTTTAAAAATTTTTTTAAATTATTTAATTTTATTTAATACTATCATTATTTAATTAGCAACTTGGCACATGTGCTCACCAGAGAGAGAGTAAGAGATAGAAACTGACAAAGCAGGCCTCCAGGACTAAGACTCGAACCATGGTCAATCACATAGGAACCCAGTGCCTCAACTACCATGCCAAATGCTGGCCTGCAATATGTCCCCCCACACTCTTCTGAAGGTGATTATAAAATTTTTAAGGAACCATATTGAAATTTTAACTCATCGTGATTTATTTCCTCACTATAAAATAAATATTAGAAAGAAGTAAAACTATGGGCTTGCTCTAAGTGGTACCTCTTATTGTTATTGAAGCAGCTGGAGTTAGGTCTCAGTGACCACACCAAAGTTCAGGTGCTCGCTGTTGAAGAACTAACATTTGAGAGACAAGTACTGATGAAAAGGAAAGGTAGTTGGGATCAGCAATTAGCATAATGGCTATGTCGCTGGACTCCCATACTTTGAGTCCTGGACCAGGTGGCTTAAACTCACGCGGGGCATGTGTGTGTGCATGCCCAAGATCCCCAGAGGAGAAAAGAAGGGATTGTGTCATGGCCATCACCCCTGGGGTGTGATTTCTGACTTTCTGGCTAGTGCACGCACCCTATAGCCAAAACTTCTCAAAAAAAAAAAAAAAAAAAAAAAAAAAAAAAGGAAAGGTAGTTTTATTCCAGAAACTTTGACCTGAAAAGATAGTAAACTAATGCTCAAAAGACATCTCATTTAGGAAAAACTATCTGGCTGATGAGGAACACCTACTGTGGCATCTCTCTGAGAAGAAACAGCATCAAATAAATGCCAACACTGCTAGCACTGCAGTGATGCAAGACTGACAAACTGCAAGAAATAGACTGGAAGCTCCTATTGTACTGAATCTCAGTTTAGAGATATAAAGGATGAGTCAATGATCTGAACATAGAGATGCTCCAGAGTCCTGTACACCACAAAGGAGAAGGGGAGAGGAACTATTCTCCAAAACTACATATTTCATACACCAACCTCAGACCCTGGCACTCTTCAACTGCATAATAAAACTAGCAAGGAGCCAACACTCATCATAGAAAAGTGTAAAGTTAAAGCACTTCAGTGTAAACATTAAATTTTCTTCACCAACCTGCCCGAAGAGCTTGGCACTATCTTTAAAGTGAACCAGATGGTAGAGCATAGAATATTATTAGGACCAATCCTACATCTCCACAGTTCTGTGGGTTGAAAGACAATACAGAGGAGCGGAATCCTCTGTTATTGGGAGAAACGAGGGGAACATCCCCAATGACTGAAAACTACCAGCTCTTTTGCACAATGTAGACCAAGAGCCTTGTGCATTCCCACCCCCACTCGTAGTATGTAGGAAAGTACCAACCCCATCAAAGACTGAGAGATCTGGATATATCCTCCAACTAGCTGGCAGGCCTACACTATCCCTCTTTTCAGACTCAAGTCTCAGGGAATGACTACTTTTCCCCTCTAAGGTAACCTGCAGTGCAGCCCTTCAGAATATCCCTGAACTGTTAAGTGTAGGAAAAGCAGAGAGGAGGGTATCTGAGAAATGGGCACCAGGGGCTGCCATCTCTCTTACATGAAAGATGACAGAACACTGCCACAGGACATCCATAATCCTGGAGAATAACATCTAATCACCTAGCTGCTAACATGAGTTTGCTTGGATCTTATCAACCACTGGCTGATGCCAGGCACCTTAGATATGCCACATTGGTCCCACTTGATCCTCTGAGACTCAGAAACAAATTCTTCAGGAGACTGCCTTATCAGGGTCACATTCAAGTTTTGTAGGACCCCTGTCCCATAGGCTTTACTGACTACACATCTGGGCTCAAATGTACCCCACCAAATTTAGTTTCCCTTTGGCTCCTAACACCCTCCCCAAGACTACCTCTGAGTTTTGTGGGTCACTCTGAGCCCTCCTAGTCCAGTCACCTAGGCTCTGCTTGGACCTAAAAGACTTGGCTCACCTACAGTCCTTGTGGGTTATTTCCCCAGAACCCTGTTCAGGCTTAGTTGGCCTCACTGGCCTTTGAGCATTGCAAGGCCCCTCACCTGATTCTGCTCCACTTAGATCCACATGTTCTGCCTTCCTTCTGCTTAGCCCTGTCCACATCTTGGCATAGCAGGCTTCCCTACTCAAGTCCCATTGAGCTGTACTGGTCTCAAGGGGACCTTAACCTAAGCCTGGTTAGGATACACTTGGAAGGCATTCTGTGCTGCTAATCTCTGGGCTTTATGAACTTTCCTGTCCACACATTACTGGGTGCCCACTGGCTTCATCTTAGAGTCTCTCAAGGTGGCTTTTCTGGACATGCTCAGTCCTGCTTGTCTTGCCCACCTCTGTACCTCACAGGATCACCACTCCTAGTACCACATGAGTCCTATTTTCCCACTTCTGTTCTTATCCCTCAGAATCTAACAGAAATCATGCCCAAGACTTGCTCACTCCAAACAGTATGAAGTACTCTGCCTAGTGTCCACTTCCACTAACAGGTACATACACATTCTTCCTGGGTCCACTGAGCCCTGGTAAATGATTAGCCCTGCACAGGACCCCATCTGAGTCCCACTAATCCATAGCTTTGGATAGAGGCACAGAGTCCGCTTACCTAGCCCCAAAGACAATCCCCTCCCATCTAACATGATCTTTGATTAAAAATAATAATAATAAAAGAAGAAAGAAAGAAAAAAAAAAACTCAATGAGAATCAATGCTGAAATGGTCAACTACTACTAAATTCCAAGTGGTCAACTTCTACTAAAGGTCACAGTCATATGGAATATAATGTAAAAATACTAAAAAAGAATAGTAATAAAATACCACCACTATGTGGTATTTACTACCATGCAGGTAGGTAATGAGGTGGTTAAAGGTACTGGACTTTCACATGGCCAATCGTGGTTTGAGTCCTGGACTGGATGGATTGCTTTCTCACTTTCCCTCTCTCTGTCACTAGTCAAATTGAAAAATAATGTTAAATAAGGTTAAATAAATAAATAAATAGACCAATAAAGAAGGTACTCTTCAAATCAGGAAGGAATACTCCGCGAGATGCCTGAAATCCAAAGGAATACAAGAAACATAAAAATAAATAAATAAAAGTAAAATAAAAACCCAAACCAACAGGAAGAAAATATCTCACTTCCAAAAGAACATACTAACTTCTTTCTAATGACTAAAGTAGATAAAATGATATAACTGTTGGATACCAAATTCAGGAAATTGAATATACCAAAACACAATGAGATGCAATAAAATTTCAGGAGATGAGAAAACCAATGAATGACATGACAAACCTCCAGAGAGATAATTAGCTTTAAAAAGAATTTAAAAAAGAGGGGCAGAAGGTGGCATGCAGGTTAAGGTGCTGGATCTCACATGGCCAACACTGCAGTTCAAATCCTGGACCCCAAAGCTTCAAAATCACACATGTTTATGTACGCTCAAAATTCTGTACAGAGACTAGGGAAGGAATAGACTAATGAGACAGCTGATAAAGGTCACAATATGTAGGCTCAGAAGTTTACACCTTTAAATCAAATTCCCTAGCAACACATATTGGGACCTCAGTTGGGTCTGAAAAATAATTTACAACATCAGTTTTTGTTCACCGGCTATATACTAAGGCTAGTATTGATCTGTTACAGGGTTTACATGAGAGGGTAGCCAATCTAGGGTGGTTAAAGGATGGCACTGGAGTCTGTTGCATTATCTTCTGTTGGGGTAGAGATGGAGGTTAAAAAGTAGAGTTTATGATGTGGAAGATTATACAGAAGGGCAGGAAGAGGTGCCAGAGAGGTAGTGGAAGAGTGGTTGGAGTAGGACAGCTCTCTGAAATTTTAATTCCAAAATGGATTCTGGTAACTTTTTATTTACCTCCTGAAAAAAAGGTGGTTCTACAATATCCGAGGTAGCTTCTAGATATCATTGAAAGTAATTTTACCATTCAATTTCCCAGGTCTATAACCAGCTTTTCCTATTATGCATATGAGCTTGCCACTTAGAAATTTCAAAGGACTCCCATTTTTGCCAATGAAGATTGGGGTCACTGCCACTTTTGTGGGCCTGTTTTCCTAAGTACTTGAAATGTGGGACAACAGAGGCCTCACACACAAAACCACATGATGTTTCCATGAGGGTTGTCCCTTACAGGAAACTGCTTATGATGAGTCATTTCTCACAACTTAAAAGCTTTATCAAAAGTGACAAAAATTCGGAAGTCTATCAGGTCAAAATATACTGACCATGATTATTGCTCAAGGTTTTAACCTTGAGTATATTCAATCCTTTTGAAAATTCTAGACACTAGTTGGCAGTAGAATGCTCAGAATACCAAGTGATAGGTCTCTTGAGTATCTTTCTGACTGAGCAAAAAATTTTCTAAAATATTCTAATGAGTTTCTTTAAGACTGCTTAATATCATGAGAGAAACCTCTCAGGCAATCTTATATGGTTTTCAGTTTCTGAAGGACACTTTTCAGGACAGGAAGAGCAACTGACTTAACTTTTAGGTGGAGATACCACATTATGAATCTTTAAAATTGCAAAACTAAGAGTTTTGTTTATAATTAAAATATGCTGAAGTTTTTTTTTTTTTTTTCTTAAGGCACATGCTCGGCCTTTAATCCAGTGAAAATGATGCACCAGTGAAGCATGATTTGGTCTCTCGGGAGAGGTAGATAAGATCACAAAATATGTTGGGATAAAATTTGTTCTGGCAACAACTTGCCATATCATTCTTATTATGGGCCTTTCATAGAAGCTTTAAAAGCCTTTTCAAAAGTGAACAAATGTAGGAGATGGGAAGTCTATCAGGTCAACATGTACCCTGAGAAGATGGTGGGGGTGAAGATGAGGAAATGTCAGGACAATAGTCACTGTCTGAGGCGCATGCTCTCTTTGTAGGAACACTCAATTTATTCTGGGAACATTCTGCTAATACTAAGACATCAGTATTTCCTTCTACTTTATCACAGATGGGCCACAATTATTCAGGTCTTAACCTGTTACTGGAATAACATTGATCATTCTTTTGTCACTATATGTATAACTTTAACAAGCACCATAGATTATATATATTTTATATACTGGTGTTTTTAGTATTTTTAAATTTATTTTCATAAAATATATACTACATAAAATTTATAATCTTTCTTCTTAAGGTTCTAGGACCATCACCACCATCCATCTTCATGAATTCTTTCACCTTGTTAGACTAAACAATCTACAACTATCATACAATGTCTAATCTTTACATTCGTCCCACCTGACCCAGCCTCTGGCAACCCATCATTATTTTTGTACTTATCATTACTACTCTGAACAACCTATGACTGTTTTTACTGTGGAAAACAGTCCAAAAAAGTTTGAAATCTATTTAAAGAAATTGATTTTAAATAAATAAATAAATAAATAAATAAATAAATAAATAAACCAATAACCAAAAACATTGGTTAAAGTGGGGTGACAAAAGCTTTATTTTGGACCATCATCATAAGCTTATGGTACCTAGAAATGGGAATTTCAGTGGGGAAGAGAAATTGGGCTCAACTTAAAATACAGCATGGGCAGTGGAAATGAACAACTGAGGAGCTGTGTGTGATTATCAAGCAGTGGAAAATAACTGAAGAAACATTAGGAATATGAGAGATTCTGG
>AAPY01481715.1:0-11897 GCA_000181375.1 Tupaia belangeri
TAAGAACTTGCAACTATAAGCAACAGAAAGAAACTTTAGCTGCCTTAAACCAATTGAGAAATATATTGTATAGGAGGATTTTCTCTACCTATGGACAGTGAGAAGATGATGGTTACCAGCCCTGCATTACCTCAGGGAAAAACAAGAACTACTCTACCATTCTTAAGGAAGCCAGATACCCGAGGATAAGTCACGCTGCAGAACCCACAACACCATTCCCGCTAATCACAAGATGGCTGCTGTGCCGCATCAACTGATAATCATCCCTGCTTACCAGAACCGCTTTCCTAAAACTGTATTCCATGGAGACTCACCTACAATTGCGGAACTGCACGAGACCCACCCTTGATCCAACCTTGAATGGAATCTATGTTCCCTATTGTTAAAAACTTTAAACTCGTGGGCCCTCTCCCTTTACTTGCATGTATCACATTTTCAATAACTCCTCTGGAAGACAACTGTATATAGCAGAGATAGTGTAATGGGAGAGGGGGAAAGGGCAGAGGGTCAAACATAGGATAAAAAACACATATATATGTATACATATGTATGAAAGTAGAAATGGAATATTATTGATGATAGCATGCTTGATTAAGCCACTATGCAGTTTATCCTAGATGGGAAACCACATTTAGTATGTTGTGATGATGCTCAGGGAATGAATGTTAGGTAATATAAAAAAAAAAAAAAAGTTGCAGGAGAAAAAAAGAAAAAAAAAGAAAAAAAATGGTAAAACTGTTCGTATCATTTTGTAAAAAAAAAAATAAGAATAAATGCATATTTGACGACTGCAGCAAGCTGTATGGGCACAGCTGGGTACTACTTTATAGTATGTTCACTCTACTCACTGGGGTTTATGCCTAAAGTCAGACTTGGGTTCATGTATAGGTATGTGTCAGCTGTGCTAGCTATTGGATATATTTAGACTAATTAAGTTCATTGGCAGAACAATTGAATGGGGGAGGGAAGGCATGGAGGGCAACCGTGGATGCCAGGGACAATGGGGGAGGAGGATGGGACATGGCAGAGGGTGGGGGATGGGGAATCAAGGATGGCAAAACAAAAGGCAAGGTATGCAGAACATAAGAATTGGAAAATTATTTGCTGAGAATATGTATGTTGATGTGCTTGATTGAGCCAATGCACAGTGTATTTTGGATGGAAAATTCATTTGTGTGTTGTGATGGTGTATAGTGAATTAATGTAGAAAATGAATAAATTAAAAAAAAATACCACTAAATGGAATGACATGTGCAACTCCAAGTAGATTATTATACATATTAAAGATAATAAGCTTTTAAAGTTCACATATTTATCATTTAACTTTTTGACCATTTAGTAAACATAAGCCAAGCCAAAACACTAAATGATTTTTGATCAGATGAAAATCTTTTTTTTTTTTTAATTTTTTTTTTTTTTTGGAGAGATTTTCACTGTAGGGCGCGTGCGCTCGCCAGACAGACAGAGAGAGACATAGAGACAGAAAGCGAGAAATCACCCCCCAGGGGGGATGGCCATGCCGCAATCCCTTCTCCTCCATTCTCCTCTCGGGATCTTGGGCACGCACACACACGCGCCCGGCGTGAGTTTTAAGCCACCGGGTCCAGGACACGAACTGCGGTCGACTACGTGGGAGTCCAGCGACATAGCCATTATGCTAACTGCTGGTTCCCGAGATGAAAATCATTTTTCAAACGCTTATAGCAAATAACAATTGTGTGTGTGTACGTGTGTGCAGTCTCTGCATTTAAAATTTATTAAAGAAAAAAAGAAAAAGTAGAAAAACTATCTGTATTTGAAAGTTAATGCTCTTGAAAGTGAATTTAGGATAAGTGGGTTAGTAAGCATGCTGAAAGAATAAAGAATATGAACTTGTTAACTAGACATTTTCAGGAAGCAGCACTTCTATTATTTAAAAGGAAATAAATTGGTATCTAACGAACAGGTGTATGGTGACTGTAATTTGAACTTAAGATGCCAGATTGTTCATGGCCTGAGATTCACTGGTGTGTGAATTTGTCTGGGGAACTGTTATCAAAATAGTGACTCGTTCCCTAGAAGTTTAAGCAGAAGAGCTAAGGAGTATCGTGGGATATATAGTTTGATGGAAGAGCAACTAGATATGAGTATTCTGATCAAATAACAAGACTTTATTATCAGGATTAGGCAAACATTATCATCTGCTTGGCTCAATTTCTCTGCCCAGGTCTTCATTATATTTAGGGATGAATCCTCTAGAAAGTAAGGAGACTCCAAAGCAAAACTAGCAGTCATCTAATGCAAATTGTTCTATGAAATGCTAGGATACAGCAGAAATGATGTGTTACCAGTGTAATACTTTTCATGCAAAAGAAGAACAAAGAAGCATTTTCTTCTATAATAGCATGGAACACTAGTGTTTCCATACCAAGGTATCCATTGATTCAAATGCAGCAGGAGATTGTGATGACCAGCAGAAAGTTATTCATCAAGAACGAGTTGAACAACAGAAATACCATGTGGAAACAGATGTTCTCATATATATAGTAGGCAGTTTCCCAGACTCCAAATACTTTGAGGGCAACTCACACATTACTGATAGGTTATGTGACTTGGTGAGGTCAAGAGCCAGTGAAATTTGATTTATCGCCCTTACTGAGGTGCTTATCTATATTGATAGGTTGCTGAGGTCCAGAGAAGATTTAATTACATAGTAATAGATAACAGTTGATTTATACCACAGTTACATGTATGTGAATATGTATATGAAACAGACATTAAGCACAAGCAAGCATGAGAATAAACTTCAGAAAAAGGTATATTAGGGTCTAGAAGAAATGAAAACAGAAGAAGGAAGAATATGGAACTAGATTCGCGAGAGCCTTGCTACCCAAAGTGAGATTTGCCAGCCGTCAGCAGTAATATACCATGGAAGCTTGTGAGAAATAGAAATTCTGGCCAAGCTCAGCGCCACAGTTGTTAGGATATCAGACAGAGGAGCTGGAAGCCACGTACTAACCGCAGTTCACATTCCTGGCCCTGGAATTCCAGCTGCAGTCAGCCAGAATACACCAGCCACATGTGCACACAGGAACTTGGCGAGCTGGAGAACTAGAGGAAGAGGCATGGCATGACTAGGCCCTATAGAGGGTACTTTTCTCTTTCTCTTCCCCTCGCCTCTCTTTTTCATGCATATATACATGCTCTATCCTAAACAACAACAAAAATACAAAATCTCAGGTTTAATGTCTAAATTCCTGAACCAGAACATGTCATTTGTCGAGGTGTCCAGGTGATTTGTATGCTCGTTAAAGTTTGAGAAATGCTGCAAAAGGCATTAATCTAATTATTGCCAGAAATGTGTGGTTAATATAGTTATCACGAATTTGACCTCAGGATTAGGAGCAGTTTAGTCATCATGTCACAAGAGTGAAGAATCTGTGAAATGACTTGGAGATACTTTGAAAGAAATTGCAGTTAGTAAATTATTAAAGGAACAGAGTGTGTTATATAAAAGTCAGATAAAAGGTGAATATATTAATGTTTATTTCCTATCCGTCAACTCATAATAATATGAAATGTATGTGCCGTCGTTACTGCAGATAGTTTTTGTGACTGCCTTTGACTAGCTGCGAGAGATGGGTGGAAATACAACCAAGCTTAATTAGGGATCACTGAGTCATTGATTATACATGACTTATCCGGATAAAGAGACTATATCTAAACAGGGCACTTAACTCAGGATATTTTAGATTCTTCAGTAAGTTCAGTTCTACGTGACATTTTAGCCTCCAGGGCATAAAAGTGCCTTTCATTTACATTTCTCAGAAGAGTTATTCCACAAAAAATTGCCAACTTACTTTCAGTTATTTTCATTATGTTTTCTTTCAGGAAACTATATTCACTTACTTTTAGGGCAAAAAAGGACACACACACACATACACACACACACACACACACACACAGCATTTTATTCATCTTTTATAAACTGTCCAAACATCATTTAAATTCTGAACTTACTTGAAGAGTAAAATATCTTTTACAAAATGACAGAGTAGGCTATTTCAATGATCTCCAAAGCCTGTCAAGAAATTATAGCATGGTCACAGTTTTGTCTTTCTTTTCTTCCACTGGAATATGACAGTTTTAGAGAGCTAAATCTCTTGAATTGTACAGCTGTTAAATGTAATTTAGCTATTTACTGCCTTTTCCAGGGATTTGGCTGCTGTTTTAGTGAGATCACTCATTAGTATCTGTTTTATGAGTACTGGAACATAGTCATAAATAACCAGAGGATGGTTCCGAAATAATGATAAAACATACCTTTCCCATCTTCAGCCTTTTGAAACAATTTGGTGGACCAGTGACTAGAACTTAGTGATAAAGAAGAATTCCTATTTCTTGTTGTTTAAAATTTAGTGTCTTATTTACAATAAAGAGAATATATTCATCATATTCATTTCCAGATGATAAGGTTACGGTCCGGGGGACTGGGTGGTGGTGCAGTAGTAATGCAACAATGTAAGGCTGACCCACATGGGAAAGTTTCAAGTCGAAGTCCAGAGACTTCCCTGAACACAGTGAGTGTACTCATGCCCTTGATCCAGGGCTGGTTAAAGCTGGGGTGGATCACAATGTGAAAACCATGTTGGAGGCCTCTGTCTCACTCTTTTTCTGTCTTTCTCACTCACGGAAGAAAGAAAGAAATAGACTTAAACCATCATTTTATAGGACCAGCAGGTGATATGGAGGTTAAGGTACTGGATCCAATATGGCTGGCTGCGCAGTTTGAGTCCTGGACCTGACGACTTGAAAAATGCACTAGGTGCTTGTGATTGTGTGCCCAAAATCCCAAGAGGAGACTGGAGAAGAAGGGACTGTGGGGTGGCCATCACCCCTAGGGCATCATTTCTCACTTCTTCTCTCTCCCTCTCTCACTCTCTGTCTGTCTTCCTCTGGTGAATGCATGTACCTTATAGCCAAAACCTAAAATAATACTAGTAATAATTTTGTAGTCCATATAATTGAGCAGAGAATTTCCTTATACAAATTTTGCCTGAGGGGGACTAGCAGATGGTCTAATGGCTACTTCGCTGGATTCCCATGTAGTTGACAGCAGTTTGAGTCCCGGATCCAGTGGCTTAAACTCACGCCGGGTGTGTGTGCGTGCGTGCCCAAAATCCCAAGAGAAGAATGGAGGAGAAGGGATTACAGCGTGGCCATCCCCCCTGGGGGGTGATTTCTCGCTTTCTCTCTCTCTGTCTCTCTCTGTCTTTCTGGTGAGCACACACACCCTATAGCAAAACCCTCTCCAAAAAAATAAATTTTGCTTGAGGTCATCCCAAAGACTAGAAGATAAAGTATTTTGGTTTCAATGATTCTACCAACATGCAAGTGTTGGAAGCTTAAACCCCAATGCAACAGTGTTGGAAGATGGGACCATTAGAGAGGTGTTAGGTCATGAAGGTGGAGCCTTCACATATTTATATTGTTTTTGCAGTAGTGAGTTCATTATCTCAGGAGTAAGTCTGTTATTGTGGGAGTGAGTTCATTATTGCTAGAGTGCAGTTCCTATAAAAGCAAATTTGGCTTCTCCTTGCCCTCTCTCACTCTGGCCCTTTCACCGTGGGCTCATACTAGCAGAAGGCCCTCACCAGATGTAGCCCCTCAACCCAGGACTTCACAGCCACTAGAATCGTAAGACAAACAATTTGTTCTTTAAAAATACCTAACCTTGGGACCGGCATTTGGCATAGCAGTTAAAGCACTAGACTTCCACACGACTGACCGTGATTCGAGTCTCAGAACTGGCAGCTTGAAAATCATGCCAGTCATGTGTATATGTGTGCCCAAAATCCCAAGAGGAGAATGGAAGAGAAAGGATTATGGCATGACCATCCTCGCCTTAGGGGTGATTTCTTACTTTCCTTCTCTCTGTTGCCGTCTCTCTCTCTTTCCAGTGAGTGCACGTGCAGTGGGACAAAAAATATTTTTAAAAAATTACCTAGCCTTAGATATTCTGTTATAGCAACATAAAACAAATTAGAACTGGATCTTCATATGAAGAGGGTATATTTTCTTGTTTATTATAAGCCCCTCCTTAAAAACCACAGCGCACTATTTTATATTGCAGCCCTTAGCATTTATGATGCCCCTAAATTCAAGAAAGACCTATTCTCCTATATTCATTGTGGCATGATAGTAGCCCCAAGAGAGGGCTTTGGTAATTTATATAGTGCTTTAAAAAGAAGCGTAAAAATTGAAAGAAAACATAAAACTTTGCATATACTAAATTTCTATATGTGTATTTTATTTATTTATTTTTTTTGGAGAGGTTTTTGCTATAGGGTGCATGCCCTCACCAGAAAGACGAAGACAGAGAGACAGAAAGCAAGAAATCACCTCCCAGGGGGCATGGCCACGCCGCAATTCCTTCTCCTCTATTCTCCTTTCGGGATCTTGGGCACACACGCACACAAGCACGGTGTGAGTTTAAGGCCACTGGGTCCAGGACTTGAACTGTGATCGACTACATGAAAGTCCAGTGACATGGCCATTATGCTATCTGCTGGTCCTCATAATACTAAATTTCATAAGTCAAAAAACTTTTAAAAATTTATTTATTTTATGAGAAAGAAAGGGAGAAAGAGAGACCTTTGGCAAGGTCTTATTATTCCACAAAATCTCTTTTCCTTAGACTTTCAGTTAGTCAGGATCTTAGGTGCACGTGTCTGGCATGTTTCACGTCAACTGCGGATCCAAATGCACAGTTAGTCTTGTGGCTTCCAGCACTGCAGTTCAGTATGCCATGGTTTGTGCCACTGAGGCTGGGACTGAAATTTAATTTTAATAAGTAACTACTCTTTTAACCTTAGAAATGCACTTTCTCATAAAAAGTACTTACTTCACATTTACATTTATCATTACAAAATACTTCTAAAAATAAAAGTCTAATACATTTTAAATTATAATCAAAACAAATATGGTGTAGGGGGCTAGCAGGTGGCATAGTGGTAAACTACATGGTCGATTGTGGTTTGAGTCCCAGACCTAGCAGCTTGAAACTCACTCCAGGCACGTGTGTATGTGTGCCTGAAATTCTGAGAGGAGAATGGAGGAGAAGAGATTGCGGTGTGGCCATCCCCACTGGGGGGTGATTTCTCACTTTCTGTGTCTCTGTCTCTCCAGTGAGTGCATGTGCCCTATAGCAAAAATCTCTCAGAAATATATAAATCCATAAATGTGGTGCATTTTTAACTCATGCTGAAGGATAATTAAACTATTATCTCTCAGTTTCAAATCCATCGGTCTATATTGTGTATCCAGATGTGTGGCTGAGATTCTGCATACCACATTTCATCATTGCCAGATAATTCCTTTATAGTCACTACCAACATGGTGAGGGTGGGAAGAGATAGAAAGAGGGAGAGAGAAGCTGAAAGGCTAAATAATTTTTTTTTTAATTTCCCATTGTTTTGCTTCCTGATGTCATAGCAATGTTTTTCACCTTGGCAGTGGCATTGATATAGTCATGTCAGTTGGAATGTGAACAAAAATCCTTAAATACGTTTGCATGGTTTGGCTTGACTTACTGAATTCTTTCCTTTCACCATGGCAAGAACATGACCTGGGTAGTTGTTGGTCTGCAGCAGATAAAACACATATCTTTTAGACTTGAATTCAATCCAGAACCTGAATTCAAACTAAACAGTCTCATGGTCTTAAGCAAGGTTGCCTTGTAAGAGACGCCCAGTTGAGCCTAGCATGGATCAGCAAAACTATGATAATGAGAATAAATGTTTGTTGTAGCAAGCTGCTGAGTTGTGGATAATACAGCATTATTCAGAACGAGTTGACTAATAAAATTGCCATGAGTTGGTGATCTTGGAAATACCACGAGTGGTGAAACTTAAATAATCCACTGAATTTCAAGGAAGATTTATCCTATATTTATTATGTGTTCATATAAATTCCATATTTATAATAAAGGGAATTTTAGTACTCAGACTCCCAAATGACTACTTGAATAGCCTTATTACCTCAAGCAAGTAACTTAATCACACTGGATTTATAGATCATAAAATCTATATAGTTTTCCCCCTATATTAGATTCTTGTTTTTTAAAAGTATTTTTAGATGTGAAAATTTTTCTTCAAAGATTATCTTGCTTAAAAATTTAATGTTGAATAGATAAAAGAATGGTGCACTGATTGAAGTAGAGTCAGTTCCAACTGAGACACAGTTTTAAGGAATGACACTCATTATTAAATCTATAAGCATAAATAGACACAAGGAAGACGGAAAAAGACAAGACTAGGCAACCCACACCTGGATGCTATAGTGTGAGGGATGTTATAAACCCTTGATTATTACCAGTAACCCTCCTTCATATTTATTTTGGATCTTAAACTCTCACAACTAATACATAAGGATACTACAGAGATGTTGTGGATTTGATTCCAGACCACCATAATAAAATATTACAATAAAGAAAGTCACATTTGGGACCAGCAGGTGGTGTGGTGGTTAAGGGGTGGGACTCCCACATTGTCAACCACAGTTTGAGTCTTGGACCCAGTGGCTTGAAAATCACACTGGGCATGTGCGCATGTGTGCCCAAATTCCCAGGAAGAGAATGGAGAAGGGATTGTGGTATGGCCATCCTCCCTGAAGTAATTTATGTCTTTCCCCTTCACTATATCTCTCTGTCTCTCTCTAGCAAGTGCACGTATCTTACGGCCAAAACCTTAATTAAAAAAGTAATATTTGGTTTGATTTCCAATGCATATAAAAGCTACATTTCCACTATATCATACTTTATTATGGGTACAATAGTATCTTGCCTAAAAAATATAAACACCTCAATAAAAAAATCTATTACTGTAAAAATTTCTAAAAATCATGTAAGCCTTCAGTGATTTGTAGTCTTTTGGCTGGTGGAAGGTCCTTACTCAGAGTTAATGTTTGCTAACTTGTCAGGATGGTGGATCTGAAGGTTGTGGTGGCTGTGGAAATTTCTTAAAATAAAACAACAATAAAGTTCTCTGTGTCAATCAACTCTTTTCACTTAAGATTTTTCTATAGCACATGACACTTTTTGATAGCATTTTAATCCACAGGAATTTCTTTCAAACTTGGAGTCAGTCTTTTTAAACCTTGTCACTGCTTTATGAACTAAATTTGTGTAATATTCTAAAGCCCTTGTCATTTCAACAATGTTCACAGCATCTTCAGCAGTAGATTTCATCTCAAGAAACAACTTGCAGGCCAGTTGCTGTGGTGTAGCAGTCGCAGTGCCCTACAAGGCTGGAAGCCATATGAGTGACTACAGGTATGCATCCCTGGGTTGGCTAAAAACCCACTGGACACACAAACCTGGGTGCCAGGATCCTGAGAATGCTGGAGAGCTGGGGAAGGGGGATTTTGGCATAAAGAGACTCTGTCAAAGGTGCTTGTTTCTCTCTCTCTCTTGCACACACACATACTTTCCATATTAAAAATAAACAAAACATTTTCTTTCCTCATTCATAAGAAGCAATTCCTTGCCCATTCAAGTTATATCACAAGAATGAAACAATTCCATCACATCTTCAAGTTGCATTACTAATTCTAGTTCTCTTACCACTTCCATTAAATCTGTAGTCCCTTCTTGAACCCTTCATAGTTATCCATGAGAGTTAGTGCTGCTATTAGAAATTCCTGTTAATGTTGACCTTCTGATCTCCTCCCATGAGTCATGAATCTTAATGGCATCTAGAATGATAAATTCTTTTCCAAAGGTTTTCAATTTACTTTGCTCAGATTCAGAGGGATCACTATCTATGGCAGCTATAGCCTTATAAAGGGTATTTTTAAAAGCATTTTTAAAGAATTATTTTATTTAAATTTATTTATTTATTTTAATTTGACTGGAGAGGGACAGAGTGAAAGAGAGAGAGGGAAAGTGAGAGAGCAAGCCACCAGGTCTGGGACTCGAACCATTGTTGGCCATGTGGTATTCCAGCACCCTTAACTACCATGTCACCTGCTGGCCTCAAAAAAAGGTAACTTTTTTAAATAATAAGACTTGAAAGTCAAAGTGACTCCTTGATCCTTGACTGCAGGATTGATGTTGTGTTACCAAGAAGAAAACAACATATACCCTCATACATCTCCATATGAATTTTTAGATGACTAAATGTGTTGTCAATAAACAGTAATATTTTAAAAGGAATATTTTTTCTAAGCAGTAGATTGCAACAGTGGACTTAAAATATTCAGGAAACCATGCTATAAACAGATTTCCTGTCATCCAGGCTATTTTGTACCATTTACAGAGCATAAGCAGAGTGGATTTAGCATGATTTTAAGATCCCTGGAATTTCCGGAATGATAAAAGAGCATTGGCTTCAATCTAAAGTCACCAGCTGCACCTAATAAGGAAATAAAGCTGTCCTTTGTAGAATTGAAGAGAGGCATCCATGTCTATCTATTGATAGCTATCAACATCCTAGATAGCATCTTCTTCTAATTTAAGGCTGGTTCATCTGCATTTTAAATCCGGTGATTAGTTTAGCCACCTTCATCAAATAGCTAGATCTTCTGGATAATTTGCTGCAGCTTTTCTTTCTTTTTTTGTTTTTTAAATTTTGGAGAGATTTTTGCTATAGGGTACGTGCGCTCGCCAGACAGACAGAGACAGAGAGACAGAAAGCAAGAAATCACCCCCCAGGGGGGATGGTCACGCCGCAATCCCTTCTCCTCCATTCTCCTCTCGGGATCTTGGGCACACACGCACACGCACCTGGCATGAGTTTTAAGCCACCAGGTCTGGGACTCAAACCGCGGTCGGCTACATGGGAGTTCAGCAACATAGCCATTATGCTAACTGCTACAGCTTTTACAATTTGCTACAGCTTTTACATTAACAATTGTTGTTTCACCTTGAACTTTCATAATATGGCAATAGTTTCTTTCCGTAAACCTCATGAGCCAACATCTGCTAGTCTCAAACTTATCTTCTGAAGCTTTCTTACTTCTCTTAGCCTTTATAGAATCAAAGACAGGTAGGGCCTTGATCTAGATTAGGCTTTTCCTTTTCTTTTATTTTTAAAATCAGTATAATCAACAGTTGTAATTTATTTATTTAAATAAGGATAATTCCATATAGGTATGGGGTGATTAATTCATTTAAAAATTATGGCTAGGGGCCAACAACTGGTGGTGTGGTGGTTAAGGCAGCTGGATCTCACATAGTCAACTGTGCAATTCAAGTCTTAGATTTAGCAGCTTGAAAAACATTCTGGATTCATGTGTATGAGTCTATATTTCCAAAATCCCAAAAGGAGGGAGAGATGGAGGAGATATTATGATGTGACTACTCCCTTGAAGAGGGAGATGCTTTCTCACTTTTCCTCTCTCTCTGTAACTCTCTGGGGAGCATACATACCCTCTAGCAAAATTAAAAAAAAAAAAATTCAACCAGAAAACCTAGGATGAAGTTAGGGCAACTGTAAACCAAATCAACATTACATGGAGTACTCATGACTTGATAAAAAAGGATGTGGGCAAACAAAATCTAATCAGGGTAAGTGAAGAATCATTCATTTCTAAAAGAGAAAACCGTCAATATACTAAACTCCATCATACTTGGGGGAAATTGTGTAGGCTTTTCTTAAAAGAATATTGTGACTGGTATTGCGGTCTATCTAGACCACTAAAATTTTACATCAGCAATAAAGCTGCCTCACTTCCTTATCATTCATATCTTCACTGGAGTAGCACTTTTAATTTTCTTCAAGGAATTCCTTAGATACATTTACAACTTGATAATTGTTTGATGTAAATGACCTAGCTTCTGGCCTGTCTAGCTTTTGACACACTATCCTCTTTCAGATGAATCATTTCTAGTTACAGATATAAAGTAGAAATGCATCTTC
>AAPY01481866.1:0-10548 GCA_000181375.1 Tupaia belangeri
CCCAGTGAACTAGAGTATGGAGGTCGGGACTGGTGGCCGACAGAGGAGCATCAAAATAGAGTAGCAGATGGCTGTCTGGGAGGGCAGGAGTCGGTGTGCAAACCGGCAGAGCCTCCGGCAGCAAGTGAGGTCCCAGATGCAGTGAGATGGGATCTGGCCCAAGCAGAGAAGAGAGCCGATGAGCTAGGCCCAGGCTCCTCTTTTTATGTATTTTGACAGGCTCACGGTGACGTGACAAAACATGAAACTGTTTTTGTAACATTTTACATGTGAGTCTATGGCACTTTGGTCAAAACAAATTAGGATTTGTTTATATATTTTGGCCAGTGATTAGGTGAGCTGAAGCATAGGCCATGCTTACATCCTTCATACTATCGATGAGCATATGGCTAGTCTGCTATTAGCAATAAGCACTAGGGTGTCGGCTTAACATTGAACTTCTGGAAACATAACTTACATCAGTCTGAATGAACTACAAAATGGAGTGAGGAATGCTCTTGGCAAGCAGTGTTACAATCAAACATTTTCTTCATAGCAAACCAGTAATTTAGCCATTAAACAATATATCAACTATAACAATTCTTCACAGCAAGTAAAACAACATATTAGGTATGCCAACAGGACAATGAGGATGCCAGGGAGAGAGCTCAATGTGTATGGTGCCTACTCTCCCTGGGAAACTAGAATTTTGCTCATTCTGGTAAAACCTCCTAAGCCATGGCTCAGATAAACCACTTGTAGTTCACTTATGATGCCTCATCCTTCTTTGGAGGTGAACACTACCTATTTGTCAGTAACTTTCTGTGAGCTTCAGAGGGTACATTACTCCATCCCTATGCCTCCCTAGTGTCTTCCACCTTCCATGGGTGTCCTCTGATCAGGGAGCGCCATACTCCCTGACTCTCAGGGGTTTAGCTCTAGCAGGTACCACGCTGGCACTCTGTCAGGAACAGATAAAGGAGACTTAGGTTTTGAACTCAGAAGAGATTCCTAAGGCCTGGAGCATGAACACAGTGAGCCACGTTCACGAATGGCATTGGTATCTGTGCAGCCTCTGGGGTTTCTGGCCCTCACTTTACTAGATGTTTAGCTCTTTTGCATATTATTCTTACAGGTGAGTCTGCAAGAAAGAATTTCATAGATTAGAGGAAAAAAGATTGGAAAATCTTTAGATAGGGGAATTATTGGGTTGTCAGGAAAGTCATGATGCAGAGAGTGGTCCATGCTGTCATGGACCCAGGCTCGGGTTTTATATGTTAAGAATAAAGCATTCAGGAACCAGCAGTTAGCATAATGGCTATGTCGCTGGACTCCCACGTAGTCGACCACGGTTCGCGTCCTGGACCTGGTGGCTTAAAACTCACTCTGGGCACGTGTGCATGCATGCCCAGGATCCCGAGAGGAGAATGGAGGGGAAGGGATTTCAGCGTGACCATCCTTCCTTGGGGGTGATTTCTCGCTTTCTGTCTCTATGTCTCTCTCTGTCTGTCTGGCGAGCGCACACGTTCTATAGCGAAAATCTCTCAAAAAAAAAAAAAGAATAAAGCATTCATAAATCCATTTGCATAGAAAAACAGAAAAAATACCTCAGGACTTTTCCGGCAACCCAATGTATCCCATAGTCAAGTGTTTGAGCAAATATTTCCTTGCATGCTGACCTCTGCTGACAGAATAAATATATCATGAGAGTTAATAAAATATACCGATTTAGGCTGTTGAATCAAATAATTGGTTAATATGGAAAGACAATGCTAACCAAATATCTTATTTAGAATTAAGGCCCTATTGTAGTCTAGATATATATTTTTTTACTTTAAAAAAAGATTGTGTGAAATATCGTAAACATAAAAAGTATAGAGAATAATAAACACATGCCTACCAGCTGAACTACCAAATCTCAACATTTTCCACAATTACCTCAGATTTTTTTTTTGAAGTAAGATAGTTGCATACATATGTCCTGAGTGTTCCCTTCCTGAAAACAGCCCCCTTTTCCTTCTCAAGAGGCACTGCGGGGTGATCATCCTTCCCATGAGTGATTTCGTAGTGCTCCTTCGTATGTGTCTATTCATACAGAAAATAAGGTATTTTTGCAAGCTTTAAATGGATTAAAAAAGAAGGGTGAAAATACATACATATACATATATATCATTAGAAAATGTATACTTTTCTGCCGATTGAATTGTCCCATTCTTGAGATTATATCCCCCTTCCTGGGGAAAAAATAAAACTCTGAGATTTAAACTGATGTGGAAAATATAACCTTTCATAATAGTGGTAATTAAGATAAAGTTGCCCAAAGGATTTTATACAAATAAGTTTGAAAGCCAGGATAGGGCCAGGCCATGGCATGGTAGTTAAGGCAGCTGGATCTTCCTTGGACAGCCATGTCACTTAAGTGCTATACTGGTGGCTTGAGAAACATGCCAGGTGCATGTGTGTGCATGCTCAAAATCCCAAAGGGAGAGATAGAGGAGAAGGGATTGTAACATGATAATTCCCCTGTGTGGGAAGGGTACTCTTTCTTGGTCTCTTTCCAGTGAGTGCACACTCCCTCTGGCAAAATTTAAAAAAAAAAAAAAAAAGCCAAGATAGGACCAGCAAATGGCATGAAGTTTCAGGTGCTGAATCCCACATGGCTGACTGAACAGTTAGGGTCGCAGACTCGGTGGCTTAAAAACCACACCAGGTAAATGCCCAAAATCTCTAGAGGAGACTAGAGGAGAAGGAATTGAAGTGCAGCCATCCACCCCATGGGGCGATTTCTCACTTTATCTCTCTCTCTCTCTGTTTTTCTCACTCTCTGGTGAGATCACACACTCTATATGAAACTAAAAGAAAAGTATAGGAAAAATGAAGGGGCCAAGATGAAGGAGAAGACCAGTAGTAGCTGACATTGAGCTCTGATAATATGCCACATATTGTTCTCAGTGCTTTATTAGCTTCGGGTCATTTGTCTCTGCAATAACTTCCATGGTGACAGTCATTTTACACAGAGCGAAACCAAGGCACAAAGAGGTTACCTTGTTTGCCTTAGGTCCCACAGCTAATGAGAGGCAGAGCCGGTCGGCAAAGGCAGTCTGACTGCCCGCAGTGAACCTGATGTCTAGCAGAGGCCCTGGCAAAAATTCTAAGCACCGCAGTCTAACACAGTCATCTGCTGATGCTGCCGTACTTGACGCCGCCAAGATCCCTCCTCCAGGCCCTAAAGGGTGCTGACTGTGGCCCCCTTCTTTTCTTTTTTCAGAGATTTAACTGATAAGTACTTGAGCATTCTCATCCATATAAAACTACTTGGTCTGTCTGTGTGAGTGGCACGGTGAATAAAGCAGCTAGATCCCACCTGGCTGACTGCAGTTCAAGTACTGAACCCAGTGGCTTCAGAAACACACTGGGCATATGTGCATGTGTGCCCAAAATCCTGAGAAGAGACTGGAGGGGAAGGGATTATGGTGTTCCCCCTTAGGAAACAATTTCTCACTGTCCCTCTTTTTCTGTCTGTCTGTCTCTCTCTCCTTTAAGCAATTACATGCACCCTATAGCAAATTACAAAAAAAAAAAAATCAAACAAAGAAACAAAACAAAAAAACATCTGTTCCCTTGCCCTGAGAAAACTATGATTTATGACAACTAGGACCTGAGATAAGTAAAAAATAGTAAGTTCTCCGGATCAGTTAACTTACTCTTAAACAAGACAAAAGAGCCATCATCTGAAACAACCTTGTCTTGATGAAGAATAATTTAATATGACATATTTTGTTCTTTTAAGAATTATTTTATTTAACTTTATTATTATTAATGTGACATCTTAAGTCATTAAGTGGGAGGATCTGATAGCTAGCCCTGCTTCATTCACCCACAAACTTATTTGCAAAAGTTGATATGCATGGGAGCTTATGACTTTAAGCATTTATTAACTTATAATAATTGTATCTATTTGTAGGGGAACAATGTGATTTTTCTGTACATAAGTAAAATGTGTAATCATTAATTCAGGGGTAATTAATATATCCATCATCTCAAACATTTGTTATTATTTTGTCTGGGAGATATTCAAAATCCTCTTTAGGTACTCTGAGATACCCAGTAAGTTATGTTAAGCACATTCGTGTTGTATTTTTTTCTTTTAAGTTTTTTTTATTTTTAAGTATTATTTATTTAAGTTTATTTTATTTTTCATTTGACCAGAGAGAGATAGAACAAGAGAATGAGAGAGAGAGAGAGAGAGATTGTGAGAAAGCAACCCTCCAGGTCCAGGATTTGAACCACGGTCGGTCATGTGGGAGCCCAGTACCTTAACTACTATGCCACTTGCTGGCTCCTCCCTGCTGTATTTTACAACACTGGAGGTTGTTCCTCTTACCTATGTGTAATTTTTGTTTCCCTTCATTGGCGTGGTTTTAGTTCTTTAGCAGAGAGAAAGAGGAGGTAGATCTCCAAGATTAAGAAAGACAAGGAACATGATCCCTGGTTGATGTTTGCTTTCTGGGAACGCTTCAGAAAGAGAAAAGGAATTAATGTGGATTCAAAATGCCTGGTTTCTGGGACCAGCAGTTAGCGTAATGGCTATGTCGCTGGACTCCCATGTAGTTGACTGTGGTTCGAGTCCTGGACCTGGCTGCTTAAACTCACGCCGGGCGCATGTGCGTGCGTGCCCAAGATCCCGAGAGGAGAATGGAGAAGGGATTGTGGCATTGCCATCCACCCTGGGGGGTGATTTCTTGCTCTCTGTCTCTCTGCTCTCTCTGCCTTTCTGGTGAGTGCACGCGCCCTAAAGCAAAAACTTCTCCAACAAAAAAGAAAAAAAAATGCCTGGTTTCAAGTCCCAGGTGACTACATTACTAACAGCTAACTGACTCTCCAGCCTCAGGTGATTTAATAACTCTCCCTATGCTGTAGGCTCATCCTCTATGAAACCACAAGATAATAATTGGGTCTGCCTGATGAACTTGCTATGACAATTAAGTGAGTTGATACACATATTGCACTTAGGAAACTTGCTGGCATCTATTATACATGTAATAAGTGTTAGGTGTATACTGTGGTCTGAGTGTTGGTGTTTTCTATCCCCCCAAATTCACGTGTTGGAACCTAATACCCAATGTGACAGTATTAAGATGTGGGAGCTTAAGGGAAGGGATTAAGACATGAGGTGCTCTCACGAGGAGGAGTAGTGTCTTTCTAAAAAGAGACCAAAGGGAGCTGCCTTGCCCCTTCCACCATGTGATGACTCAGTAAGAAAGTACCAACTCTGAAGTGGAGAACAGGCCATCACGTGACACCTGATCTGCTGACACCTTCCTGGATCCTGGATGTCTTGGCCTCCAGAACTGTGCACAATACATTTTGTTCTTCATAAATGCTCTTGTCAGTAGTATTTTGTTACAGCAATCTAAATAAACTAAACCAATGTGGCTGGACTTGGCCTCACCCACTATAAAGCAAGGACCAGAGATAGAAACCTAAGGGTCTGGGGCCAGCTAATGGCCTGCTGGTTAAGGTAGCTGGATCCCACGTGGCCAACCTTGTAGTTGGAATCCTGGATCTGGTGGCTCGAGATAATGCCCTATATGTGTGTGTGCATCCCCAAAATCTCAAAAGAAGGAAGAGATGGAGAAGGGATTGAGACATGACAATTCCCCATAGGGGGTGCTTTCTTGTTCTCCTTGGTCTCTGCCTTTCTCCAATGAGTACGTACACCCTCTGGCAAGTTTTAAAAAGATAGAAAAAACTAAAGGGGCTTATTTTTTGTGGGTAAATATAGCATATCTTAGAGTATTACTTAGTTCTTAGGAGCTAAAGTTTCAAATTTTATAAAGGATTTCACAGTGAGAATGCTTCCATTCTTTCAAAATCAGTTTTTCTCTAGACACATTTAAGAAAAAACATAATGTACATTCATTCCCTACTGATTAAATGTCCACCATGTGACTGGCTCTTTTTTAGGCACAGGGGACAACTGTGCACATGGACAAGACAAAGTACCTTCCTTTACTTTGTGAATCTTACTTTCTCTCTTTTCTCTCTTTTCTTTGTTTTCTTTTTTTTTGAATGCTAGAGGGCATGTGTATGTGTGCATAGAAGAAAGAAAGAGAGAGAGAGGGAGAGAGGAAGCACCTCCTAAAGGGGGTTGGTCACAGGCAATCCTTTTTCTCCAATTCTTCCTCTCGTCAGGATCCGCAGTGGGGCCAGGACTCAAATCCTCACCGTTCACGTAGAATCCTGCTTCCTCTGTGCAGCACCTATCCATTGTGCTATAGAGCTGGCCTGGATCTGACTTTTTATTTTCTTCTTATGCCATAGGGTGTATGTGCATGCATGGAAGAAGGAAGAGAGCGAGAAAAAAAAAAAAGAAAAAAAAAAACTTAAATGGATCCTGGTCATGCCACTATCCTTTCTCCTTGTTTTAAATCTTATCAGAATTCTCAATACATGCACAGATGCCTGGCATGTAAGCTGTCAGGGCCAGGTCTAAAACTCTGGTTGGCAGTTGGTCATGTATGATTCAGGTTCCTTTGCACAGCATTTAATCAGTATGCACTGGAATAGGTCCTGGATCTTACTTTAAAAAAAAAAAATTACTGGAGAGAGACAGAAAGAAACAGGAAAAGTCAGAAAGCACCTCCTATACTTCCATCTTCCATTCCTTCTCCTCCACTCTTCTTTTTTATTTATTTTTTATTTATTTTTGCTATAGGGCACATGTGCTCACCCAAAAGACAGAGAAAGAGAGACAGAGAGCGAGAAATCACTCCCCAGGGGGGATGGCCACACTGCAATCCCTTCTCCTCCATTCTCCACTCGGGATCTTGGGCATGCACGCACACGCGCCTGGCATGAGTTTAAGCCATCACGTCCAGGGCTCGAACCATGGTCGACTACATGGGAGTCATGTCCACAGTTGTCCCCTGTCCCCAGCGACATAGCCATCACGCTAACTGCTAGTCCCTCCTCCACTCTTCTATTAGGATTTTGGGCACACACATACACATATGTCTGGTGTGTTTTTCAAGCTGCTGGGTCCAGGACTTGAAACACACAGTTGACCACATGGTATTCAGTCACTTTACCACCACACCACCGCTGGCCCAGCTGGATCTTACTTACTAGTAAAAGAGTCTGACAAAAAAGAAACTGAAGTGTGACACTATCTGTTAGTGATACATGTTGTACAGAGTATTCTAGATGGGAGATATTTAGAAAGAGTAGTCAAAGAAAGCTGCTCTGAAGGTGCCATTTGAATGAAATGGGTTAGAGATATATTTGAAAGCATGCAAATATTTGAGAGAACAATCAACTCAGAGTGAATAGCAAGTACAAAGTCTCTGGGGCAGGAAGACATTTAGCTTGTTGAAAGAATAGCAGGAAAGCCAGAATAGCTATAGGATAGAATATTTAGAACTATGATTAGAAACCGAATAGGGTTAAGATCATGTAAGACCTTTTGGACCTTAGTAAGGAGTTTGGATTTGGTCGTAAGGGTGATCGGAAATCACTGTAGGTTCTAAGAAGGTGAATGACAAGTTCGGCTTACATTTTAGGATGATTTGCAGATTACTCCATAAAATAGATCATGGCAGGTCAAGCATGGAAGCTTGACCTGAAGATCCATCATCAGGCTATTTGGTGGTCCAAATGAGAGATGAGGGTAAAGATGAAGATAGGAGGCAGTCAGATTCTGGATCTACTTAGAAGACAGAGTGGACCAAAGCTAAAGCTATTGAAGACCTAGATGTGATCCGTGAGATAAAGAACTGAACCAAGGACCTGTGTTATTGGCCTAATTCATTGGCCGAATGAAAGGTGGTGCCATTTACTGAGATGAGGAAGACTGAGGAAGACAAGACGAGGGTCTAGTTTAATGGGGTGACAGTTGTATTTGGACCTGCCACATCTGATGCATAATCAGCCCCGCAGTGATGCAGGGTTGCTCAGTAGAAATAGTGGAGAGCGAGATTTACATTTGGGTCTTCCCCAGATCTAGATGATGTTAAACAATGGGAGTAGATAAGATCAAGTAGGGAATGAGGACAGTGAGACTAGAGATTAGGTTCAAATACTAAAACTCAGGACACACAAACATTTAGAGTTTAGTAAGAACAGCCAACCAGGAATCTGAAGAAGTGGTTAGTGAGGTGCGAGGAATACCAGGAAAGGATGGTCTTATGTAACTCAGATAAAGAAAATGCATCCAGGAGGAGGGTATGATGAAATGGGTCAGGGGATGAGTTTTCTATAGCTTTTAGACATCATGGCATGAACTGAATCACTGGTATCTGCATGTATTTGTTTAGTTGTTACAGCAGCATTTCCCAAAGTATGTTTGTTGATATAGTAATTAGATAGGCTGTCCTGTGAGAAAAAGTGCAATGATAAATTGTGGAATACATTGGACATTATGTTTCACTCAGAAATTCATTATCTTTTACCTAGCCTTGTGGTACAATTGGTAGCAAACTGAAGTACATTGCTGGAAGCCACAAGTTCAGATCCCGAGTTCAGCTTGAAAGCACATCAATCACGTGCACTCATGCCCAAGATCCTGAGTTGCTGGAGGGTATGGGAAAGGAATCACAGCATGACCGGACCCTGCCAAGCCTGCTTTCCTCTCCCCTATCTTGTATGTGCTAACACAAGTAAATTTTTTTTTTATTCATGATAGAACAAGTTGATGTGATACTGAGAAAAAAAAGAGAGAGACGAGCACTCTCCACAGGATTTGGTCATGACACAATCCCCTTCCTCTGATTTTCCAGAGTGTGGGCACTTGTGCCAGGTGTTTCAGGCTGACCAGATGGGAGATTTGAAACATGGTCACCGTGTAGGATCCAGATTCTCTGAGCAAATTCAGTTTCTTTGAGCAGCAGCATTACTTCTGTGCTACAGAGCCAAACCTATTTCAAATAATTTAAAAATACAAAATTCTAACCATTTTACATGAACTATTTTATGAAGTTCATTTTTTTCTTCAGTTTATTATTATATACACAATAATACACTAGAGAGAGAGAAGCTCCCAGCCCTCTAGTTCATCAGGAACATGCATGCTCTCATTCAGCAAATTTTAGGCCCAATGGAAAGCCAAACCTGGGGTGGGCCATTTGGCTTCCAGCACTACAGTTCAGTTTGTTACTGACTACGCCACTAGGCTGGGCCCAGTCCTGAGTTCTCATACAATCAGGTAATCACCACCACGATTCTCACTGTTCTTAAATTACGAATCATATCCTCTATGAAAGTCCTAGGTTCCACTTTGGGAAATGGTTATTGAGGGTTTAGAGAGCATTTCCACATGTATTACCCAATTTCACCCTTTGGTCAACACTCTCAGTTTGATACTATTATTTCCAGTAAGACACAAAACAGAGGCATGGAGAAGAATCATGCACATGGTCACACAAAGCTACTCAGTGAAAGAGAGAATGAATACAAACATTCAGACGAGCCTGATTTTCATTCGGCTCCATGAAAGCTAACACTGGGATAAGACCATCCGCAATCACAACTGCTTGAGTCCTTAACCCATCTAGCAATTGTTTAAAGCAGGTGTTATTGTTCTAACTTACACATAAGAATGTAGGAGTAGTGTCTTTAATCAATTTGGTCAAGGATACAGAGTTAGAAATAAATATCTCTGACACCAGAGCCTGAAATTCAAACTGTACAGTACGACAGTACAGCCTGCCCAATCCAGCTGTCACTAACCACATTTGGCTATTTGAGTGCTTGCAATGTGGCTACTCAAAACTTAAATGTACAGAAGAGTAAACTATACACAGGGTTTCAAAGATCTTTTTTTTTTTAAGAGAGAGAGGTATTTGCTATGGAGCATGTGCACTCACTGAAGGGACACACAGAGAGAGAGACAGAAGGCAAGAAATCACCCCCAGGAGGGATGGCCACTCCACAGTCCCTTTTCCTCATTCTCCTCTCAGGATTTTGGGCACATACACACATGTGCCTAGTGTGAGTTTTAAGATGTGGATTCTGGGACTCAAAATGCTAGCAACTACATGGAAGTCCAGCAACGTAATCTTAGGCAATCTGCTGGTCCCTCAAAGACCTATTTTTAATGTAAAATATCTCAATAATTTTTATATTGGTTCCATTTGAAATGATACAATTTTGGGTATATTGGAGTAAATAAATTATAACATTAAAATTAATTTCACCCTTTCTTTCTTTCTAGAAAAAAATTTGCCAGATGGCACGCACACTGACTAGAAAGAGAAAGACACAGAGAGAAAGCACTCCCATGGGAAATAGGCTGCAATCCCTTTCCCTCTGCTCTCCTTCCTATTGGGTTTGGGGGCGCACACACACACACTTGGTGTGTTTCTCAAGCCAGATGGTTCAGGAATTGAACCACTTAGTCAGCCATGTAGGAGCCAGCTCCCTTAACCAGGCCACAGAGTCGGCCCCTTTTTACTTTTCTTTTTTTTTAAGAATTATTTTATTTAACTTTAAATTAATTCTTTATTATTTAAATTGATCAAATAGGAGAGAGAGAAGAGAGAAAGTGAGAGCAGCCACCAGGTCCAGGACTTG
>AAPY01481918.1:0-12109 GCA_000181375.1 Tupaia belangeri
TCCCTGGACAAGGAAGATCAGCCGTTATCGGCAGGAACCTTTCAATGGAAATAGCAGGTGGCATCATGGTTAAGTCACTGGACTCTCACATGGTTGACTGTGTAATGCAATGTGTAATGATCAAATCAGGTTAATTGCATATGAACTACCTCAAATATATGTGATTTGGGTTGGAAACAGTTTTTTTTATGTTTTTGAGATATAGAGCAAATTATTTTTGACTACTTTCATCCTCATATGCTATGGAATACAAGGACACATTCCTCCTATTTAACTGTAATTGTGTATCTTTACCCACCTTTTTTTTTTTTAAGGTTTTTGCTATAGGGCATGTGTGCTCACCAGACAGACAGAGACAGAGAGAGACATAATGACAGAAAGTGAGAAATCACCCCTCAGGGTGATTTCTTCTCCTCCATTCTCCTCTCAGGATCTTGGGCATGCAGGCACATGCTCCCGGTGTGAGTTTTAAGCCACTGGGTCCAGGACATGCACTGTGGTAGACTACATGGGAGTCCAACGACATAACCATTACACTAACTGCTGGTCCTCCTTTATCCATCTTTATTTTCTGTTCCCTCCCCTCATCATTCCCATTCTCTCACTACTAGCTGATACGCTATTTATTTTCATTTTCTTTTAGGTTTTTTATGATGTGGCATCTATGTTTTCCAGAAAGAGAAAGAAAGACACCAAGAGGGAAAGTGAGAAATCACCTTTCAGGTAGGGTAGCTAATGCTGCATGTTGCTGGCATCATTTTCAAGCTGCCAAGTCTGGGACTGGACTGTCTTTCAGCTTTGTTAGATTCCAGTACCTTAACTTTCATGCAACCTGATGGCCCTGTAACCCACTATCATTACTAGATATATTCTAGCTTCCATATATAAGTAACACTTATAATATTTGTCTTTGTGTGTCTAGCTTTTTAATTGTAGAGGAAATAATTATAACATTTTTAGAAATCCACAAAAGACACTGAATGGCCAAGGCAATCCTAAATAGACAAAGAAACACAACAAATGAAGAAAAGCTGGAAGGTTTACACTACAAGCCTTTAAGTATACTATAAAATCTATATGAACAAAAATAGCATGGACTGGCAAGAACAAAACAACAGAAACTGACACATGGCTCAATTTATCAGAAAAGGAAAAATAGAAATGATCACTTTTCACACTCATCTGATTTCTTTTTTAAAGAATTATTTTATTTAACTTTATTTATTATTATTATTATTTTAAGTTTACCGGAGGGAGACAGAGAGAGTGGAAAAGTGACAAAGCAAGATGCCAGATCTGGGACTCAAATCACAGTCGACCATGTGGGATCCCAGCTCTCAATCACCATGCCACCTGTCAGCCTCTGATTTTCCACAATGCTGCAAAGAACATACACTGAAGAAGAACATTACTTCAATAAAAAGTGCTGGAGGTAGTGGATATTTATGAGAAAGAACAGATTACAATCTTAAATGTATGGCACAGAATAAAACTACAGAAAAAAATACAGAAAATGCCTCAGGAATTAGTCTGAGCATAGATTTCTTAAAGACCTGAAACTGAGAGATAACAAAAGCAGAAAGAGACAATTGATATTCTAGCAAACTAAAATGATTTTGCAAAGCAAACAATCAATAGGGTGAAGAGACATTCTGCAGGAGAGGGTAAAGGTATTTTCAGTCTATTCGTCTATTGAAGGATTAATATTCAGAGTACATGAGAAACTCAATAAACCCAACAACAATAAGAAAAAAATAGCTCTGATTACAAAGTTGAATTAAGACATGAATAAACATTTCTGAAGAAGATATATTTAATAGTCAGGCATGTGAAATAAATGCTCAATATCACTAATTAGCAACAAAATATAAATCAAAGCTAAAAAATAATAAATGTGGGTCTGGATGATAATGACCTGACAAAACGTGACACACTTTAAGTTTAAATCACAGGAGAAGGTTTAGAATTCACCTCAAGACCTTCTTGAGTGTGCTGGGCATATGTTTACCATAAGCTTGGACTGGCTGAGGCTGGAGGGTAGATAAAGTGTTAAGACACTGTTGGAAGTGCCTGTTTCTCTGTCTATATGTCTCTTTTTCTCACTTCATTTGTCTCTTTTACTCATGAAAACAGTAAATGTTAAAACAGCTTTTTTTTAGGGGGGAGGGGTTACCATATGCTAGCTGAATAAAGAGACAGAAACAGAGAGAAGGAAACTGAGAAATCACTCCCAAAGGGGGGCTACCCATGCCACAGTTCTTTCTCTTCTATTTTTCTTCTCCAGGATTTGGACACGCGCGCACACACACACACACACACACACACACACAATGTGATTTTCAAGCTGCCAGTCCATGATTTGAACCATGGTCAGTCATGTGGGCAGCCAGCACCTTAACCACAATACTACTTGCTGACCTCTTTGAAACACTTTCTTAAAAAAATAAACAATGCTGGACAAGCAAGTGTTGTGCTGAAAGTCCTGGTTCCCACAAGGTCAACTGTGTAGTTCAACTGCATGACTGGATGGCTAAAAGAACACACCAGGGATATTTTAATATCTACCAAATATCCTGAAGATAATAGGGGAGAAGTAATTGGACTTTCTATCTTTCTCTCTCTTCTCTCTCACTTTGTCTCTCTCCAGTGGCAAGTACATGTGCCTTATAGAAAAAAATAAAACTAAAATAAAACCTGACTAATTGCATTCTGAGTCAATAGTTTGGAGTAGTACTTATTATCAAAGACTTCCCAGGAAGTTCCCTTAGGGTCCCTTGAGCATGAAACAATTCCTCCTCCTGCCATGGCTGTGGAGGAGTGAGTCTGTATCCCACCAGAAAATCAGCAAGACCTGGGAGGCCTGGGATACCAGGGGGCTTGGTGTAGAATGCCTGGCCTAGACATGATCCTGCAAGTGTTAACATCATTGAGTGGGGTTCACAACTCCCTAAGTCCTTCAGAGGCTGGAGCCTTTGGCAGAAAAATAAGACCTCTAAAGACATCTCTGGGCTGGCCTGGTCTCTTTGTTTTGGACATGACTCCTGAGATATTCTTTTTCTTTTCTTTCTTCTTTTTTTTTTTTTTTGGAGAGTTTTTTTTTCTATAGGGCACTTGAGCTTGCCAGAAAGACAGAGAGAGACAGAGAGATAGAAAGCGGAAAATTATCCCCCAGGGGCATGGCCATGCCACAATCCCTTTTCCTCCATTCTCCTCTTGGGATCTTGGGCACACATGCACATGTGCCCGGCGGTGCATGTGTGCCCAAGCACTTTTATTCAAGTAAGCCACCGGGTCCGGGAGTCAAACCACGGGCGAGTACATGGGAGTACAGTGACATAGCCATTACGCTAACTGCTGATCCTGAGATATTCTTCTTTTCTTTCTGTCTTTTACCTTTTATTTACCCTCTGTCTACCATTTGGCTATTAATTTTCTTAAGTCTTATGATAACATAATTTACAAATCTGTTTGTATGGTATATATTCTCTACTTTAATTCTTCAAATAGGTTGGCAAAAGCACACTAACAATCACACATATACAGCAATTCTATAGTTTTCATGTGGCTTTAAACAGTTGTCTAAAGATAATCACGAAACAGAACTTATTCTTACATAGACACTAAAGAATTCAGGGACTGACAAGTGGCATGGTAGTTAAAGTGCTGGACTCCCACATGTTCAACTGTGGTTCAAGTCACAGACCTGGTGGCTTGCTTTCTCACAATTCCGCCCCCCCTCTTTCTCTCTCTCTAGTCAAAGTAAAATAATAATAATAAATAAAATAAATAATTGTTTAAAAAAGAATTTAAAGGTAAAATGTAACATATTAAATCTCATCACACTGACTTTCAAAAGCATCTGATCTTACAAAGCATTTATAAAATATGCAAAATATTCATTTTCTTTATTTCATAGTATACACAAACCACACTAAAATGTCTTTCAATGAGTAAAAGGCAGTATTTCAGATACAGGGAATTCTAATTACACTGACATAGCTAAGACCAAAAATATAAAGTAGACATCACTACCTTATCTTCAGCCCTTGCCTTTAATGGGTTAATGAACACAAAATAAAAAGCAGGTGAGTCTGCTTGGTTTTGAGAAGTGAAGGCATTTCCAGTATTTATATATTCATATAACCAGGTACATGTAAGCCCAAGTAAAAAATAAAATAATCTATTAGTATAAGCATGGGGAACGTAACTCATATTTGAATACCATCTATTCTAATATTGCCAAGGGAATATGATACTTAAGTTCTCATCACAGAATATGTGAAACATTTCAGGTGACATACATGTTAATAAGTTTGTCCAATTATTTCATGTTATATTTAAAAGTCCAAAAACTACTTTGTATTTGATCATTTTTATACATATAATTTGTATGTATATATTTTTAAATATATACATTTCTGTAATTTTTCTATATTTAATTTTAAAATGTATAAAAATAGTCAATGTGTGCACTCCTCATTCACATCCATAAAAATATTTGTTGTCTTCTCCATATATTGATTCTCCTTTAAAAGCACTTTTATTCAAGTAAACCATCATCATCGTCATCCAGCTAAATGATACCTAGTCTCAATCACAAGGCCCTCACAACCTCTCTTTATTGTTTGGATACACTATGCTTAAGTGGAGAGAAAAAGCTTTTTGAGGTCTTCTAGAGCCCTGGGAACATTATTCACAGGACAAGAGAATGTCTGAATGGTGGACTGGGCCTAATTCTTTATGTTTCTTGACTGGGGTGAATTGTTTGCCCTGAATCACATGACTTGACTGAATTTCCTAATGTTGTCCTCTCTGTTTAGGTATCAATCAATGAATGAATATGTATATTGGCTATGTGTGTTCCCCAAATTCTGAAAGAATGGAGAAGGGGTTTAGTGTAGCCATCTGCCCTGGGGAATGACTTCTCACTTTCCCTTTCTCTCTATACCTCTATGCAATGAATGCATACACCCTATAGCAAAAACCTATAACTAGGTAAAAAAAAAACTGGGTTAGCAGCTTTCCTAGTGGTTAAGGCACAAGATCCCTTATGGCTAACTATAGTTCAAGTCCTGTACCTAACACCTTGAAAAATACTCTGGACACTTGTGTGTCCCGACCCGGGGGGACAGCCGAACGGGTTTCCTGAGTGAAGGAGTGAGAGCCGGGGCAAGCAGCGTAGTGTTACAGCACAGAGACGACAGTGTCGTCTGTTTATTGTGGGCAGCACGGTACAGCACAGAGACGACGCAGTGTCACAGCTCTTAAGGGTCGCGTCGTCTACTGTGAGCAGCACGGAGATGACGCGGTATCACAGCTCTTCAGGGTCGTCCGGAGACGATGTAGTGTTACAACTCTTCAGGGTCTCCCAGTTCGTCTGGAGACGATGCAGTGTCAGCTCCTCAGGATCTTCAGGGTCGTCTGGAGACTGCGTGGTGTTTCAGCTCTTCAGGCTCTTCAGTTGTCATCTACCTGGTCGTCGTCGTCGTCTGGCTACTGTGGGCCAGGCATCGTGGTTATATACACTCTGGTGGGTTGTAAACGGTGGGCCCTGATTGGTTGTTAATGGTGGGCCCTGATTGGTTGTTAACGGTGGGTTATGATTGGTTGCTTTTGGACCAATCATGAGGTGCCGGATATGCAAATCTGAGGGATTCTAGTGGCCAATCAGAGCAAGGTTTCGAAGGTCAGGTTTTTGGAAGGGAACCAATCATGGTAATTGTTTGCTCTCTGAGAAACCTCGGCAGACTCGCTGGTGTGCAGCTTCCCACACTTGTGTGTACATGACAAATTCAAAATATAAATACAAAATCCTGGAGAAGGGATTGCTGCATAGGAGAAGGGGTAATTTCTCACTTCCCCTCTCACTGTCTCTCTTCAGTGAGTGCAGTGGCCTTATAAGAAAACACTAACACAAGTAAATAAATATGACAGCTACCTGCTATTTTGCCATTAATAAATTACTATAGGAGGGTCAGCAGGTACTGTGGTGGTAAAGGTGCTGGATTCTCACACAACCACCATTCCAGTTCCAGACCTGGAGGGTTTCTTTCTCACTTTACTGTCTCTGTTTGATCAAATTAAAAACTAATAACAACAAATAGAATTAAATAAAGAAATAATTCTTTAAAACAAATAAGTAATTAAATTGTTAAGGGAAGCAATGAATCAAGTGTTAACTTTTCCCTTTGTGCTCTGCTTTAGCAAACCCCTGACCTTCACAGTTCATGACTGTTACTTTGTTCTCTGTGCCTGGGGTTTTGCAAGTTTAGGTTGGCATTTGTAACTCTCTCTCAAGCCCATCTTTATTATTATTCACCCATTTCATAGTTTCTGCAGTTAATTTTGGAGCACTAAATAAATAACCTTTCCTTTTGAGCAGTCTAATAGGCCCAGTTAAATCCACCTGTAGCTCACTCAACTTCTTAATTTATTACTTTGACATTGTCTTCCAGGACAGACATACATGGGTAAGTGTCTCATCCATTTTATTCACTTCTATTTCTCCTGTCTACTGCTCACTGAGGGCACATGATGAAGATAGATCTACTATAAATACTTAAAACCTTAGCCCATTCCTGAGGTGTCCACTTTTCAAGGTTGTGTCGGGGGGGGGCGGCGGTTGATGCTGCCCTCCATAATATAGGGAAACGCACTGGCTGGGCCTTGCTGGAAAACAGCTCAAAGTAATTCTTTGGAGGACTTTATACAAAGGTGACCATCAGATAGTAGTGAAGTGAATATTGTACTATCTACTTTTATTTACATGATTTCACTTTTCATTGGTTTGTAAGAAGCTATAAACCCTTTGCACCATAATTGCATTTCCCTGCTGAACCTGGCAATTTGGAAAACACACTCTGTGTGTGTGTGTGTGTGTGTGTGTGTGTGTGTGTGCATATACATGTGCCCAAATTCCAAAAGGAGAAATGGAGAAAGGATTGCAGTGTGATCATTTCTCATTTTAAGTAATTCTGTGGTTATTGCTTTATAGTCACTTTTCTCTTCATGAAGACCAGTTAGAAGGGCAGAAAAAAATACAATGTTTTAAAGATCATCATTAAGATAGCCTAGTGCATTGGGGTCAGAAGGTAGTGGGGGTGGGATGCTGGACTCCCATATAGCTGACCACAGATTGAGTCCCAGACCCAGTGGCTTGCTTTCTCACTTTCTTCTCTCTCTTTCTCTCTTGTCAAATTAAAGAAGAGTAATAAAAAAATAAGTAAATTACTCTTTAAAAATTTGAAGGATAGCCAAGTGCATTTGGAATGTACTTCTGTGCTCTTTCCATGCTACCTTGATCCTGTGCTAGTTAATTACACTTTACTATATCTTCTGAAATGTTAAAAACATTAATATGGAAGATGGAAATCAAAAGTGTCAGTACAACAGCATATAAGGGAAAAAAAAACTAATAAAAGTTGGAGAATAGCGCTGACATTGTACCTGTCAGTGTGATAAGCCCTGCTCATAGATTTCTCTGTATAAATTAGCTTAAGTTCTCAAAAAACTAGCTTTTCTTTTCTTTTTTTTAGTTTAAATGCATTTTATTTTTAGACAACCTACATGACATGATTTTTCCTTAAAAACAATGCCTCCACTCCAAATAAATCACAATCAAATTAAATGAGTTCAAGATGACATCAGTCCCACTTGTCTTTAGTCTTGCTGTTTTGTGAATGACGAGTAGCAGTCAGTTATGATGACAGGTGATAGATCCAAAGTAACTGCCAAATTTGTTAACATTTTTCCATTTCTAAACCATCCTTATAGAAAATTATATATGGGGTCACACCATTCTCACAGTAGTCCAGTCAAGCAACCATGCCATCTGGATTCATGTTTTCACCAATTAAAAACTGGTGGGGTTTTTTTTTTTTTTTTTTTTTTTTTTTGCTTGTTTGGTTTTTTTTTTTGGAGAGGTTTTTGCCATACAGCACGTGCACTCACCAGAAAGACAGAGACAGGCAGAAAGTGAGAAATCACCCCCTAGGGGGATGGCCAAACCACAATCCCTTCTCCTCCATTCTCCTCTTGGGATCTTGGGCACACACGTACATGCACCCAGCATGAGTTTAAGTCACCAGGTCCAGGACTCAAACCATGGTGAACTACATGGGAGTCCAGTGACATAGCCATTACTCTAACTGCTGGTCCCAAGAACTGGTGGTTTTTGAAATTAACAAGAATATGCTTGATTTGTTCTGCAGCCCCTGTCATAAATGGTTTTACTATTTCTGGTCTCTGTTCTTCAAGTTTGCCTTTCACTGATTTCATGTAATCTTTGATGTACTTCTTGTAGGCTTGTTCTGTGAAGCTGGTTTCCTGCAACTGATGGTTCATGACAATGTCAACACCAGTGACTACTGTGCTTTCAGTACCTTTGCCCTCAGGGCCTTCAGCAGAGGCATTTCCACCAATGAGTGAGTCAACAATGTTACCCTCTGTCCTAGTGACCATCTTCCTATCCACCTCCATGCACAGACTGTCCACGATCTCCCGGATCGTGTAAATGTTAGAGAACATTTCATTGTGGCTGATGAGGTCCTGGTAGATAATCATGATGGCTGCTGGAGGGAGATGACAGATGGCTGCTTTTGCTGAGTAGGAGCCCAGAGCTTGGAGCATAGTACAGCCAGAGCAGCGCTTGGGGGCAGGGTGGGGGGGAAGGGAGTGGGCAGAAACACAAAACTAGCTTTTCTTGCTTCTATATCTAAAACTATCTTTAAATTTCAAAGCCAATTAAAAATTAGGTCTTTTTGGGCAGCAGGATGTCTCCTGTGGGTCCCTGAAAGAACCTAGTCCTGGAAGATCTGCCTGCACCAGGTGTGGACCATGCTGTCCACACCCAGAGACAGTGGCCCTTGAGGCAGGACCCTGAGTTTGTATTTGAATTCAAAGTTGAGCCTTTAGGCAGAAAGCTGGGAGCTCCTGCTGGGAGACATGTTTTCTTAGGAACCAGGTTTGTTGTGTGTAGTTTCTGTTCAAGAGTTACTGGGTCTTTAAGAAAGTGTTAAAGATCACCTGGGATTGTTTTCTTAGTGCTGAGAGGTGAAGTCCAATCCAGGCCCTTTATACCCAACAAGAGAAGATGTGCTTGAGCACCAGCGAGGTAAGCAGTGACATCTCTATTTAGCACCAAAAAGTCAATCTCTGATGTGAACAAAACTCTCATGGAGTTAGCTTGGGATCCCTTTCCCTCCTAGAGGTTGGCAGTGGGTCCATGCTCAGGGAGAGAATAACACTCTCCCAGTCTTCCATCTTGATCTGCTTAGGCTCCAGGTGCTTTGACCAGTTGGGGTCCTGGTGCTTTGTGGGCAAGGATACCACCTCTGATACTTGAGTTACCCAAGCGTGAAAAAGACCCTGGACTGCATTGCTCGCCTGTCTGTGGGTCACAATGGGGATGGGGTCATAAAAGTACTGTTTTGTGGTAGTTTTTTATCAGTAGCTGGTGTTCACCTGTTGTATTGTGGTTACCATCTGTACAAGGTGGTCTTGTGAAGTCCCAGAGACCTGGCTAGTGGCACAACAGTGCAGATGACAGGGTTAAGGCCCATGGCAGCTGCTGTGGGATGGTGATTAAGATGGAATGTGTAGGGGCCAGCATGTGGAATGGGGGTTGAGCTATGGGATTCCCACATGGCCGACAGCAGTTTGAGTCTTGGACCTGGAGGTTTGCTTTCTCACTTTCCTTTTCTTTCTTTCTTTTTTTTTTTTTTCTTTTTTGAGAGTTTATTTTCACTATAAGGCACGTGTGCTCGCCAGACAGTAAAAGAGAGACATAGAGACAGAAAGCAAGAAATCACCCTCCAGGGGGGATGGTCATGCCGCAATCCCTTCTTCTCCATTCTCTTCTAGGATCTTGGGCACACACGCACACGTGCCCGGTGTGAATTCTAAGCCACTGGGTCTGGGACGTGAATCATGGTCAACTATGTGGGAGTCCAGCGACATAGCCATTATGCTAACAGCTGGTTCCTTCACTTTCCCTTTCTCTCTCTCCCTGGTAAATTAAAATAATAATGATGATTATAAATAAAAATAAATAAATAATTCTTTAAAAAATACAATGGAATGTTTTGATAAGGAGACTGTGATTGCTCTGGACAACCTGTCTTCCTAGATGAAGGCAAATCTGGACTGTGATGTGTCAGACTCTGGTCCAGGGGGCAGTGATCTTTCCTTGACAGGCTCTCTGGAGACCAGGATCCAGCAGGGTGAGCAGACAGCACTCCACATGGTTGAGAGAGGCCTGGCCCTCCCAGAAGAGAACAATCCCAGAGTGTCACTAACACAAGCCAGCCCCAGCCTGTCTTTTCCTAAAAGCCTGCTCTGTTAATTTGCTTCCAAACATAGGATCAATCCTCCAGATGAGCTTTTGTCCAGTTCTCCCTGGGAAAACGTGGTGCTGGGATGAAATGATGATTCAGATAGACACTGGGAAGCTGATCCCAGTCCATCTTGTCCTCAGTCCTGTGGTATAAATTCTTTTTAGGAGACAATGTTATTGCTTCTACAGTTGTGCAAAGGAGCAAAGTGGCTTCTAATTTTCCATTGGACTGTCTCTACCCAAAGTTTTCTTTCCATTTATTATTTGCAAATTGTCAGACATTAAATTGAAGTCAGGTATCACAGTCCATTTTTGCACCATGAAGACCCTATTCCTGGGAGGTGGATGAATAGAAGTTTCCAGCACTGATGGCTTCTGTTGGGGAAGACTGTGGTCATATGAGCTCAGGGGTGGACTGTGGTGTCTATCATGTCAGTGGTGGCTGTGGTGTCTGGAATGTCCATGGTCAGAAAGGAGATTGTCCCAACCTGCAGGACAGTCGGACAGGTTTCCTGAGGGAAGCAGTGAGAGCCGGGAGGAACGGCGCAATGTTACAACACGGGGATGACACAGTGTTACAACTCTTCAGGGTCGTCCATTTATTGTGGGCAGCACAGAGACAACACAGTGTTACAACTCTGCACGGTCATCTGGAGACGATGCGGTATCACAACTCTTCAGGGTCGTCTGGAGACAATGCAGTGTTACAACTCTTCAGGGTCTTCAGGGTTGTCTGGCAATTGTGGGCCAGGGATTGTGGTTATATACATGTTGGTGGGCAGTGATTGGTTTAATGAAGGATTGTAAAAGGTGGGTTATGATTGGTTTCTTTGTGGACCAATCATGAGGTGCCAGATATGCAAATCTGAGGGATTCTAAGCTCACTGATTTGCTATGGGAAGTGGCCAATCAGAGTATGGTTTTGAAAGTGAGGTTTTCAAAGGGGAGCCAATTATGGCCTTTGATGTTGTGTAATTGTTTGCTCGCTGAGAAATCGAAACTTAAAGCTTTCCTTAAAATGGTGGTAGTATAAGACTCATAAAATGGCCTCAGCAGACTCGCTGATGTGCAGTTTCCCACAGATGTGCAGCTGCACTAACTTTTCAGGGGCTCAAGCACCTCCTGCTTCTCCCTCTTCTGGCTGCATAGGGAGGGAATGTGACCTTGATGTTTGCTGGGAGACCTGAATGTGAGCACACAGGGCAGCTGTAGCAATGGTCTCTGAACCTCAAAAATAATGACCATCCCGAAGGTAGAACTCACTGCTGCTTCTTCAAGGGGAGTGATATGGATAGCTGAGGAAAAGGATGCCATAGTCACTGCCTGGGAAATAACACCTTTAGGTGGCCTTGAAAATGAAGCCCAAGGGCCCATGCCCACTTCCAGAGCCATGCAAGGAGCAAAGGCCACCAAAGGCCCTTTCATCAGGTGTTGAACTCATAGCCCTCCAGAAGTGCAATGGTCCAGTTGCACCTGCCACACCACCCACTACTGTGGTGTGGTCTGCCATTTTGGCTACAACATGGGGTACACACAGAGACAAATAGATACTAACTTTGAGTTAGGTCTTGAAGGGTCTTTAATGCTGTCCTTGGAGGGGAGGCTTAAATGTCCTCTGGAATTCAGCACAGACCCCATGGCTTGGAGGTAAGTGTACTTAGATGAAGGACAAGGCAGAAGGAGAGAAGAGATTATTGCTAGGGAAATAGATGACTTGAGCCAGGGAAGAAATTTTGTCTGTAATTGGATGCCCAGTACAGGATAGAAAGTGAAAAT
>AAPY01481996.1:0-12309 GCA_000181375.1 Tupaia belangeri
TCAGCATAAATTCTTTAGGCAAGCCACAATACATAAAGTTATAGGCTCAGGCTCCTGTTCAGAGATTCTCCTGCACTGGTACACAGAGCTGTGTTAATAATGTTCCCAGGACTCCAGAAAACCTTGGAATGTTTTGTTTTTTCCTCTGCTGAAGCAAATTGTGTCCAAACAATGAAGAGAGGCTTTCAAGGCCTTGTGAGTGAGATGAGGTGTTGTTTAGCTGGATGATGACACTGTTGTCTGAACAGAGGAGATTTTAAAAGAGGATCATTAATGTATGGAGAAGATGACAAATTTCTTTTAAGAATATGACTAAAAAGTGCACACATTCACTATATTCATACATTAAAAAATTTATGCATAGACAAAGTACACATGTGTGTATTTATAAAATACAAAGTTTTAGGATTTTTAAATATAACATGAACAATTGAACAGAGACCGTTACCACATATATCACCTGAAAACTTTCACATTTTCTGTGATGAGAACTTTAGTATTATCTTTTGGCAGTATTAGAATGAATAGTACTCAGTTATAAATTATATTTGCCAGGCATACACTCTCCTTCATAACCCTTCTTGAATTGGGGATATTCCACATGTCACCTTGTTTCCCTTTACTTCCAAAACTATGATTGAAACATATGTTCCTATGCTCTGGAACATTTAAATAGCATCTGGCAGGGCCAGCAGGTAGCATGGTGTTTAAGGTGCTGGACTCACACATGGTTGACCACAGTTCAAGTCCCAGACCTGGTGGCTTGATTTCTTACTTTCTCCCCACTCTTCTCTGTCTCTCTGGTGAGCACAAATGCCTGTTGCAAAAGAAAAACAAAACAATAATAATGATAAGTAATGTTAAATAAACAATTGTTTAAAGAAATAGAGAAAGTATAAATGGTATCTGGCCTGCCAGTTTTTCAGCCACTTTGCACATTTCAGGTACTTTTAGGTGGCCCTTTCTATATTTTATACACTATTATGTTAACTAAAAAAAAAAAAAAAACTGTTGTTAAATATGTTTTTGTTCAAAATTAAACATTTAATTCAAATCTCCTAGTCAATTATTGACAACATCAAGTCTTTTTACAAATTTGTAAAAACATTTTTCTCTATAGTTAATTGGTATTCATAATTGTTCATTTTTCCCTTGGAAATTCTCAGCTTTTAAAAGAATATTTGCTAAAAGTATGCTTGAGTTTTAAACGTAGCTCATTTGTTGATTATTAAATTAATGCTATATATTGCCTTTAATTGTTTCTCTATTCTCTGTGTAATTATTCTGGTGTTAATTTCTTAAATCTCACCCTTAAACATTCAAAGTGTTTTTTTTTTTTCTTTTTTGAAAGGTTGTTGTCATAGACTGTGTACACTTACCTTAGAGAGAGACACAGTGAGAGGAAAAGTGAGAATTCACCCCCAAGAAGGTGTAGCCATGATGAAATCACTTCTTCATTTTCTTTTTGAGATTTTGGGGCCACACTTTTATGTGCTCAGCATAATTTGAAGCCACCAGGTTCAGGACTCAAACTGTGATCAGCCAGGTGGAAGTTCAATGACTTAACTGTTCCACTATCTACTGGTCCCCAGATCAGTAAATAAAACATGTTAGACTAAAAATTGTATGCAATCAGAACTCTATTTTTTCCTAATTGATTCTTATGTTTTATTGTTCCTTTTTTCCCAATAGGGTGTGTGCACGCACCAGAGTGAAACAGAAAGAGAGAAATAGAAAATTCTTCTGCTGGAGAAGGTCATGCCATTATTCCTTCTCCTCCATTCTGCTCTTGGGATTATTGGACATGCAGGCATACCCCCACCCCTCATGTTTTCCAATAACTAAATTCAGGAATCAAAGCATGTATTCAGTCATGTGGGAACCAGTTGCCTTAAGCTCTATAATGAGTTAGGAGTTAGATCTCACAATAGGTAGATAGAAGATGAACTCTGCATAAAGCAGTTACTGTGGTTTTGCTTTCTGTGGTCTGGTGAATGTTTGCTATGCCCCCATTACTAGTTCAGAGGAATTTATGATTTCTCATTGGCTAGTCTAAAATCAGGCTGAAGCCAGTCACTGTCTGGAGCACAAAAAGTGAAATTCAAGCCTCTGGGACTGCAACTAGAATCATGAACATATCAGAGTATAATGCCTCGGTCACTATTCCACTTGCTGGTTTGTTCTAGATAAAGCTCTAATCAGACTTCTGAAAGTTATCCCATGCCTATCTACAAACTTGTATATAATCCATACAAGTAGATTTGGCCAGAATCTCTATTACCTGTAAAGTTACTATTTAGTAATTTTCTATCCAATTACTCCCACCTTCCTCTTTGGGTATAAATTTTTACTTATCTTGATTATATTCAAATTTGAACCTAATATTCTTGAACTACTGCAAAATCTCATGGCCACATTTCCCATGTATGTTTTAAGATTTTTAAATGAATCTTTATTTACTGTGCTATAAAAGATATCATGGAAGAACCAGGAGGTGACATGGTCGGTAAGGGTCTATATTCCCACATGGCTGACCATGGTATATATCTCAGGCCTGGAAGCTTGAAAATTATGACATAAACATAAGCATGCATGCCCCAAACCCTGATAGAATAGAGAAGAGATTGTGGTGTGGCTATCTATTCTGGTTTATATATAGTGGTGGCCTTTAGATACCCATGGCTTCTCTACAAAGAGCACTTTTATCATCCCCAAGTCAACTGCAAGCACGCAGAGTTAGCACCATGATTCTAACATTAACTTTATGTCAGGTGCTCCGTGTTACAATATGCATGCAAGCCTCACTATGTGGATCTTGTTGACAAAACTGCTAAGTACCAACAATCTTACTTATTCTGAGCCTCCCAAAGACTGAATATGAAGATAGTGCTGATGGAGTGGACAACAAGCTATATTCTCTGTTCTGTCTTGAAAGAAATGGAGAAACACTAAACACGAGAATAAGAAAGATAATAAAAGGATAACAAAGCATCCTGAGTTCACAACTGTGCTCTTCTTTCATTTCAGTGTATACTTGATTATTCTTGGTGAGATAAATCACACACACACACACACACACATATATAACAACTACATTATTACACAGGTATGAACACATTTACACATACATATAACCAACGACTTACTGAGGTCTTGACACTACTTGAGGTGGCCTCATCAGAAAATGTAGTTGGCTTACAGTTTCTTCCTCTTCCATGGTATGAAGAGGGAAAAACCAACCCAGTACCAGGTCCCCATCCTTATTGACACTTGGCTTCAGATATCTATGACAGCTCAAATGTGTGATCTTACATGCTGTTTGTAAAGGCTGCAGAAGTAGCAAGAGACTAATCAAAGGTAATGACATGTCTGAGCTGGCCCAACACAGATAAAAAACCTTTTGTGTATGAGCTAAGAAGGAGATGGAACTGGATTGTGTCTGCAGGCTCAGCCCTCTGTTGGAAGAGTCAACACTGTGGAGAGCACAGAGGATTCTCACTTCCACTGTCTGCCTTCGATCTGTACAAAATATGTTCCAGATATGCATGACAGACAGGGACAATAACTAGAACTTTCAAAATGACATTTCTACAGGAGCCATGGTGCCGAGACTTGTGCTTTATCTGAACGGCTCTGGTTTCCTTGTCTTCTTATTGTTTCACTTAAGTCCCATCCAGGGGCTCTGGGGTTCTCTCTGCCCTGGGGCTCTGCACCTGTCACCTTCCATTTTGGTAAAAAACAATTTGTTAAAAACATGTTTTGCAGTGTTTTTCTCCTCCAGACTTTATAATTTTACAATAGCTGGTTAAGGCTTTGGGGACCACCCCATCCTGAGACAACAAGATTTGCAATTTTGTGACTAAGAGAGACCAAAGTATCTGTATCACACAACTGCTCTTATAATTTGGACTTTTTAACATGGTGTTAAAATACACAAGAGTTGGACAAAGTTGTGGGCTAGTATTTAAGGCACTGGACTCCCACATGACTGGTCCATGGTTTGAGCCCTGGACCCTGGAGTTAAAAACTCACACTGAGTATTTGTGTATGCATACCAAAAATCCTGGAATGGAGAAAGGATTGTGGTGTAGCCTTTCCCCCAGGGGGTGATTTCTCACTTTGTCTCTTTGGCAACTGCATGTGCCCTATAGCCAAAAATCTCTCTAAATAAAAAAAGTAAAGATAAAAAATCCACAACAGCTAATTCTGTATATGCCTTAGCAATGAGGGGAAGGAATAATATTGGTCAGTGATGGCTTCCTCACTAGTGTATAAAAGGCATATCATTGTTATGTCCAATATTACTCTCAAGTCTGCAATATTATCATGGCAAAAATGAGCCTTACAACTTACAAAGTAGTAGTATACTTTCCAGAGATTAGATTAACCTTAAATTACAATGCTCCACAAAATTAATCCACATACTCCTAAGAATGATATCCTCTTCTTTGTCTACTGATAATTCAAGTGTCAAGTATTCATTATATGCTTTAATATGTAATAAGTATAAAGAACTCTATTCTTGACCCAGCATTTATCTCTTGTTATATTTTTTTCACTTACTGGTCTTTACAGAAAATATTTGTTTTTTGTTTGTTTGTTTGTTTGTTTGTTTGTTTTTGAGGGGGAGAGGTTTTGCTATAGGGTGCATGCGCTCACCAGAAAGACAGAGACAGAGAGACAGAAATTAAGAAATCACCCTCAGGGGATGGCCACCCCGCAATCTCTTCTCCATTCTCCTATCAGGATCATGGGCATGCACACATACTTGCCCAGCTTGAGTTTAAGCCACTGGGTTTGGGACTCGAACTGCTGTTGACTACATGGGAGTTCAGCAACATAGCCATTACACTAACAGCTGGTCCCTAGAAATATTTTTTTAAACTTCATGACTTGTTTATTCATTTATTTTTGTATTTTTATAAAAATATGACATGTGGAAAGACATTTTAATTAATGTAAACTTTGGAGATGGCCAGACTGAGCCATTTAGCATATATTACCAGGGCCAGCAGGTTGTGTGGTGGTTAAGATGTTGTACTCCCACATGACTGAGTGCAGTTCGAGTTCCAGACTTGGGGGCTTGTTTTCTCACTTTCCCTCTCTCAATTTGGTCAAAATTAAAAAATAATACTAAATAAAATAAAATAATTTTTAAAAACAACATATGTATTATCTCACAACTTGTTTCTGGGCTGAGAATATAATACCTACTTTCAGAATTTTTCAGGTATATAATATGATGTAATAAACTGCACTTATATGATGTATATTAGAACCTTTGAACTCATTCCTCTTGTCTATTTTAAATGGAATGGCTTTTTTTTTTTTTTTTTTTGCTATAGGGCACATGCATTTGCCAGACAGGCAGAGAAAGACAGAGAGACAGAAAGCGAGAAATCCCCAGGGGGAATGGCCACGCCACAATCCCTTCTCCTCCATTCTCCTCTCGGGATCTTGGGCACATATGCACCCAGCGTGAGTTTAAGTCACCGGGTCCAAGGCTCAAACTGCAGTTGACTACGTGGAAGTCCAGCAACATAGCCATTACACTAACTGCTGGTCCCTGGAATGGCTTTTTGACCAACATTTTAATTTTAATTTATTTTTTAGAGAGATTTTTGCTTTTGGGCACATGTGTTCACTGGCGAGACGCAGACAGACAGATACAAATCAAGAAAGCATCCCCACGAGGATGGTCACACTCCAATCCCTTCTTCATTCTCCTCTCAGAATTTTGAGCAAACACACATATGTGCTTGGCATGAGTTTTAAGCCACTGGGTGTGGGACTCAATTTGCAGTCTAACTAGGAGCCCAGTGACCTAGCCATTACACCATCAGCTGCTACCTTGACCAACATTTTTAAAATCTGGGTATTCTCAACCTGTAGTAGCTGTCATATTATTCTCTGCCTCTGTGAATTTTAGTTTTTAATACTCTACTTACATGTAAGATGACAAGGTGTATGTCTTTGTGTACATGAGTTATTTCAATCAGCATAATGTCCTCCAAGTTCATCCCTATTGTTGTAATAACAGAATATGTTTTGTTAATTTTAGGGTCCTTGTGATCACCAGAGACTGAGGGAGAGAGAATCACTTCCCAATGGAGCTTCATCATGCTTCAATCCCTTCTCCATTTCTCCATTCTGTCAGGATTTCAGGAATGCACATACACATACAAAGTATGTTCCTTTAGCCACCAAAAATGAGATTCAAACTATGGTCACTTATGTGGAATCTTGATCTTTTAAACACTAGGCTATGAAGCTGTTATGCAGAATTCTATTTAAAGGCTGGATAATATTCTATTGTATACATATATAAAAGGTTTTCTCAAAAATATTTATTGGACCAATGGAACAGAATAGAGTCCACAGAAATAAATGCCCAAACATACAGTCAACTGATCTTTCACAAGGGGTACCAGTCAATCCAGTGGGAAAAGGGAAGCCTCTTCAGCAAGTGGTGCTGGAAAAACTGAATTTCTACTTGCAGAAAGATGAATCTGAGCCCCTACCTCTCACCATTGACAAAAATCAAGTCAAGGTGGATCAAGGATCTAAATCTAAGACCTCAAACTATAAAGCTGCTCCTGGAAAACACTGGGGAAACTCTAGGAGACATTGGTGTAGGTAAAGACTTCTTAAATAAGACTCTCAAAGCACAGTCAATCATTCCCAAATAGACAAGTGGGATTACATCAGTCTAAGAAGTTTCTGCATGGCAAAAGACACAGTAATTAGTGTGAATGGGAAAATATTTTTTAAATTTTGCATCAGATAAGGGACTGATAACCAGAATACACAAGGAACTAAAGAAGCTGTTTGGAAAAATGATTATCAACCCTATTAAAAAATGGGAGAAGGAGCTGAATAAAACACTCTTCTAAAGATGACGTACGAATAGCCAAAAGGCATATGAAAAAATGTTCAGCATCCCTCATCATAAGGGAAATGCAGATAAAAACAACAATGAGGTACCACCTAACCCCAGTCAAAATGTCTAAGATTAAAAAAACGAAAAATGGTAAGTGTTGGCGGGGATGTGGTGAAAGGGGAACTCTTTTACACTGCTGGTGGGAATATATATTGGTACAGCCAATGTGGAGAATAATTTGGAGATTCCTCAAAAATCTACAAATAAATCTACCATATGATCCAGCAATCCTATTCCTTGGTATCTACCCAAAGGACAGAAGAATTCTTCATTGGAAAAGTGCTTGCACATTGATGTTTATTGCGGCACTATTCACAATTGCTAAGTCATGGAACCAACCCAAATGCCCCTGTATCAAGGAATGGATTGAAAAACTGTGGCACATATACTCTATGGAATACTACTCAGCCATAAAAAAAAACAACAAAACCCTGGCTTTTTACAAAAAGTGGAAAAATATGGAAGATTTGCTGCTGAGTGAGGCAAGCCAGGCTATGAAGGAGAGACATTGTATGTCCCCACTTAACATATACTGAATGTCTGCACGCTATGACTGAAACTGATTGACTAACAGTTGTACAAACACAAGAGACGGGTGTGAATGTCAGATGAGGTGTATGTGGAGGAGTGGGGTCTAATGAAGGACATTTGGAGAAAGGATATGGAGGTAGGACATTAACGGGATGGGGAAGTATGGTGTTATCGGTTGAAGATATTTTGATCAACGGGACTGGGGAGAAAAGTTCACATATTGAAATGCTCACATTGTAAGCTAAACAATGCAATTGAATGTATATACAAAAAGAAATAAATTATAAAAAATATTTAATTTATTATTTTTATTTAATTTTCTATTGGACAAGTGTTCACCAGAGAGAAACAGATAGCAAGAGAGAGAGGGAAAATGAGAGAGCAAGCTGAAAGGTCTGGGTCTTGGGTCTTGAATTGTGATCAACCATGTGGGACTAGTCCCTCAAACACCATAGCACTTGCTGGTCTCTACAATGTGTTTATTCTGAATAAATTTGCAATGAACATCAAAGCATGAATATATTTTTGACAAATTAAATTTATATTTTTATATATAACCAATTATGCAATTGTTAAGTCACAGAGTAGTTCTATTTTTAATTTTCTGAAAAACCTTAGAAAACTATTTCCCATTGTATTTAACCAATTTATAGTTTTACCAACAATGTTCAATGGTTCCCTTTCTTTCTTGTATTTATTGAATTGTAGTTTTTTTAAGAATAGCTATCTTAAGAGATGTGAGGTGGGGGCTGGCAGGTGGTTGTGGTTGTTGAGACACTGGACTCCCCACGGCTCACTATGGTTTGAGTCCTGGAACTGGTGACTTGCTTTCTCACTTTTCTTGTCTCTTTTGCTCTCAGGTTAAACTAGAAAACAATGAAAACAAACAAATATATAAAATAAATATAAAATATATTTTTAATAAAAAGAGGTGTGGTGTGATATTATTTGTATTTTCCTAATGATTAGTGATGTTGAATGTTTATTCATAGGCCTATTGGCCATTTATATACTTTCTTTGAAAAATATATATCCAAGTCCTTTGCACTTTTTTCTTTTAGTTATTTGTTTTCTAGATATTAACTTTTTAACTCATTTTGAATATTAACTCTTTCTGTAATATATTACATACTAGTATGTCAATGATTCTACAGTTCCTCAAAACTTTTTATTTAATTTGTTGGATAGAATTATTTTAGTTTTTTATAACTTTGTTTATTATTACTTTTCTTGTTTTTCATCTTAACATAATATAAAATTAGTACAGGGCCAGTAGGTGATGTAATGTATATGGCGATGGACTCCCACATGGTCAACCACATTTGACTCCTGGACCCGGTGTCATAAAACTCATGCTAGGCATGTGTGTGTGCATGTCCAAAATCCATATAGGAGAAATAAGAAGGGATTGCAGCATGGCCATTCACTGGGGTGGTGATTTTTCACTTTCTATTTCAGTGCTACTCTTTCTCTCCAGTGAGTGCATCTGACTTATGGCAAAAACAAAAACAAAAAGAGTTACACATGGGGCCAACAGGTGCCATGCTGATTTAGGCACTAGACTCCCACATGGTCAACTGGTTTAGGTCCTAGACCTGCCAACTTGAAAATCACACCCAGTGCATGTGTGTGTGTGCCAAAAAACCTGAGAGGGGAATAGAGGAAAACAGATACACTGAGTACATCACTATGTGTCCTAGACTCTTGGAGGAGAATGGAGGAAAAGACACTGCAGTGTGGCCCTCTCTCAGGTTGGGTGATTTCTTACTTTTTCACAGTCTCTGTCTTCCTCTCTCTCTCAAGTGAGCACACCTATCCTAAGGAAAGAACCTCAAAAAAAAGGGCAATAAAATTAGACCATCTTTAGGCAAAGGATAAAAGTTTTAAATTCCAGAGGCAAGCAGGTGATGTAGTGCTTAAGGCACTGGACTTCCATATGGCCCACTGGGGTTTGGCTTCTGGATCTGGCAGCTTGACATTCACACAGGGCACATGTGTATGTGTGCCCAAAATCCCAAGAGGAGAATTGAGAAGGAATGGCACCATGACCATTACCCCTGGGAGGTGATATCTCATTTTCTGTCTCCATGTCTCTTTCTCTCTGGTGAGCACACTCACCCTATAGCAAAAATATCTTTAAAAATATGTGTAATTACAAAATTATAATATAGCATTAAAATGAAGTAATATACCTACCTAGATAGCACAGTAATTAATATTTTATTACAGACTACGGAGACATGTACAGAGATGGGAAAATGTGATAGTGTATGAGAGTGCATGGACTCAACTCTAAATATAGAATGGATAAGTATGAACTTAGCACCATGCAGCAGGGTGGAGGTCAGTGGATAGCAAATTACTATGAGGTAACCTTAGAGTTAAGGGGGATTCTGATCAAACCTACCTACCTTGATTTAATAGAAAAATATACAAACAGACCTTAGCAGTTTACAAAGCCTGATTAAATTTTAGTCAAGCAGAGAATCTTTGTCAATACAGACAGGATTATTTAAACACTGGGACAGCAGGTGGTATGGTGGTAAAGGTGCTGGACTCCCACATGACCAGCATGGTTTGAGTTCTGGACCTAGTGACTTGGTTTCTCACATTCCTTCACTCCCTGTCTCTGTTTCTCTCTGGTTCAATTAAAAAGTAATAATAATAAATAAACATAAATAAATATTTGAAAAGATAAAATAGGAATTATTTAAACCAAATTTTAAAAGTAATTGAGTCTATTCCTTCTCACAGACACAACTATTTAAAACTATTTGAAAACAATCCTGAAGCTAACTCTACAGTTTAAGTTCCAGACCCAGCAGCTTGTAAATCACACTGGGTGCCTGTGCCTGCATGTCCAAAGTCCTGAGGAGAATGGAGATGGCCATCCCCTCTGAGGAGTAATTTCTCATTTTCCCTCACTTTCTGTGTCTCTTAAGTAAGCATGCATGCCCTATAGCAAAAATTGAAAAAAAAAATAAAATATCTTAATTAATAGTAAAAATACCATTTGTGAGCTGTTTAGAAATATCACATTAGGGGTACAGATGGTGCACAGCAGTAAAACACAATGCTCCATGAGGGTGACTTACCTGGAAACATTTCTGGGGTTCATGGCTAGAGATCTACTTGTATATGCTGAGCACTCATATGCTGTGGTTCAAGGCTGGCTAAGTGTGAGAATTAACCATGATATCAAGACTCTCTTGAGGGTGTTAGCTGTCTCTCTCATGGAAGAAGAAAACCTTTTGTAATGAAAAATGAATCCTCTAGAAAAATAAAATAAAAATATTTATATAATTATATAGTTAAGGCCTCATGCCTCTATGGCCGGTTGGCAATGGGTGTAAGTGGCACCACCTCTGCACTCAGTATGGCAAAGATGGGGGGCCAGAGTAGCACCATGGCCACCACTGGGGTGTGTCAGGACCTGTTCATCAGGTATTGCATTTAGTTTGATTTTACTTAACCAAGGAGAGAGCTAGACTTCCCAAGTTACCTGAACTTAAAGATCCTAAAGCAGTTCTGAGTCTTCCCTGAAGAAATTCAGCTTGGTGAAGAGTTACTAGCCCAAGGTGAGTAAGAGAAGGGCATGGACTATCTGACCAATGTCAACGCTGTGTGTGGACATCCACAAGAGTTGCTCCAGGTGCTACAGCAAATGCTGCTACCTCCCATGTTCCAGATACTACTGACCAAGCTCCCAACAATCAATCAAAGGATTTTTTTTTTAAAGAGATTTTTTCCCTGGGCATAATGGCTATGTCACGGGACTCCCATGTAGTTAACCATGGTTCAAGTCCTGGACCACCTGGCTTAAACTCATGCCTGGCACATGTGCATGCATGTCCAAGATCTCAAGAGGGAAATAGAGGAGAAGGGATTGTGGTGTGCCCATCCCCCTTGGGGTGTGATTTCTTGCTTTCTGTCTCTCTGTATTTTTTTTTTTTTTTGTAGAGGTTTTTGCTATAGGGTGCATGCACTTGTCAGACAGACAGAGAGAGACAGAAATATAGAAAGTGAGGGAACCAGCAGTTAGCGTAATGGCTATGTCGCTGGACTCCCACGTAGTCGACCGTGGTTCGCGTCCCGGACCCGGTGGCTTAAACTCACGCCAGGCACATGTGCGTGCGTGCCCAAGATCCCGAGAGGAGAATGGAGGAGAAGGGATTGCGGCGTGACCATCCCCCCTGGGGGATGATTTCTCACTTTCTGTCTCTATGTCTCTCTCTGTCTGTCTGGTGAGCGCACGTGCCCTATAGTGAAAATCTCTCCAAAAAAAAAAAGAAAAGAAAAAAGAAACAACTGTTACATGACAATTTGGGGACTATGGGAGCAGTCGTGATGAACTGTGTATTAGCAGATATTAAAATACTAGTACAGGTCCAGCCCCTTGGCTAGTGATTGTAGGAGCTGCATCTCATGTGGCCAACTGCAATTCGAGACCCAGGCACAGTGGCTTGAAAAACAAACTTATTTGGCATGTGGGCCCCAAATCTCTCTATAAGTGGTTGGTCCCATGATGTACAGTAACTCTACTCAAGCGAATTCCGCAGGGCGACCTCAGGTGGAAGCCCCCACCAGATCAGCTTGAAACACACCAAGCACAGGCACAAATATCCAAGATCCAATAGACCAGAGAACTGGAGGGAGGAAGGGTATCACAGTGAGACCAGACCCTGCAGAGTATGTATCACTCTCTTTCTCTTACCTGCATGAACACATGCTCTATAAGAAATGAAGAGGAAATTTTTTTTTCAAATCTCAATGCATGAGGGTCATGTGCAGTAATTCCAACCCTACAGAACAATCTTGCAGGAGCCCATGAAAAAAAT
>AAPY01482165.1:0-12054 GCA_000181375.1 Tupaia belangeri
TTAGAGGGAAAGTGAAAATTCCCTCCCAAGGCGGGATGGCCACACTGCAATCCTTTCTTCTTCATCTCCTCCCCGGATCTTGGGATGCATGCATATGTGCCTGGTGTGATTTTCAAGCCACTGGGTGTGGGACTTGAACTGCAGTCAGTCATGTGGGAGGCTAGTGACTGAACCACTACACCATCTACTGGTCACATATATGTTAATTTTTAAAGTTATGTTTAAAAAGCTAGGTTTTCTTGGTAAAAATGGATAATTTTCTTGTGATTCCTTACTTCTTGACCAGATCAGAACTGTCCAATAGAACTTTCTCAGATGGTAGGAATATTCTATATTTGCTGTGTCCAGTTACTACTAGCCATATGTTGATATTCAGCACTTAAAATAGAGAAACAAACATTTTAATTTAAGATTAAACAGCACATGGCCAATAGCTACTCTAATGGACAGTGCAAATATAGATGATTATGTAATCACTGTGATCCCAGACAGCCAAGAAATTCTGTTATTTTTTTTTTTTTTTAGCTATTCATTATACAGAGAAGAAAGAGAATATGAGTAGTTTTTATTTTTTGACATCAGGATTTTATTCTTTTAGTTTTTCCAATACTTTATTAATAAGGATGTGTAATCTAACTTCCATGAGCTATATGGAGATGACATTAAGGATTGACCTAATATAAGTTGAAGATGCTAGTGGATAATTAGTAATCTGTAATAAAGAACGTGTAAAGAATACCAAAGCCCAAATAATGTTTCCTTTTTTAAAAGTCAGTAAATGTTTCACTGTTTTAGGTGCTGAAAATAGAGTGGTCTGCCAACAATCTGAATCTTGTTTTCCTTTTGGTCAGTAGGAATGGAGATAAAGTAGCCATTAGGAGTCAGTCTCAGGGATATATTAAGATGTCAGAAAGCAGCACACCGAAGTACCTTCCAGACTTTCCCTGGGAACTGTGTGGGACAGTGTCTTGACCCTCTAATAGCTTCAGTGCTAGTCCCGGACCTGGCATGTCAAATTCAGCTTTGTGATGGAAATCTCAGTCACTGTTTCTTTACTTTACATTCCATCTGGACTTAGTTTAATTTTTTCCCCTCTTAGTCATAGGTTTTTAGGGGGGAAGTTGTGATACTTTCTTTTCATGTGTGTTTACTTTTCATTCCTCAGTTAATTGGAAGCACCTTGAGGTCAGAGGTTAGTTCTATAGCTATGTCTCCTTTTAAAAAATATGGCAGCTTTTGCAACCTTTATATATATATTTTTCTGATTTAAGTGCAACCCATGGAGAGGATAACCTGGCTATAATTAAATAAACCAGTGATAAAGTAATTTCATTTTTCAGCTCTTTGACCTTATAAGTAATTCCAGCTAACTGAGCTCTAGGACTCAATGCCCTATCTTTAAAACAACAGAAATATTAATGATAGTTTTGAAAACTAATTGGAAAATACCCATTCCAGGTATATTTCAGATGTAGTTGTTGTTTCTCAAATTGGGGATATACTTGCCCCTAGGGGTTGGGGCCATACACTGGCAGGTTTATATAATGACTTTCAAGATAAACTTGAACTGTCTCCCCTGAAGGGTCAATTCACTTGTAAACTTTGGGAAGTAATGTTGATTTATGTTCAGTGTAAAGAATTTTTTTTTAGAGAGATTTTTGCTCTAGGATGTCTACACCCGCCTGAGAGAGAGAGGTAGAGAGACAGAAAGCGGAATCATCCCCTCAGGGGGATGTCCACGCCACAATCCCTTCTCCATTCTCCTCTTGGGATTTTGGGCACATACACACACTCCCAGCATGAGTGTTAAGCTGCCTGGTCTGGGACTTGAACCACGATCGACCACATGGGAGTCCAGTGACATAACCACTATGCTTTCTGCTGGCCCTAGTGTAAACAAATTTTTAAAATAATGCCATTAAGATAATTGGAGATGTATTACAGAGTGGAATGCACGGCTTGCACAAATTTAAAGGAGTCTTTATTGTCTTTTTTCCCCCCTGCACATTGTGCACACTGTCCAAATCCTCTGCAGTTGAGAATATTGGATAGGAATATCTGAGATCTACTCAGTTGTGTTTTAACCAAATAGGCTGGAAATGAATAGTCCATAAATCCAAATACTATTATAATAAAAGTATAATGGAGAAGAGTAACATTTTATTCTCCTGTGCTTTCTTATAGTTTTCTTTTTCTTTCTTTTTAAAAAAAATTTGCTAGAGATTATATGTGCTCACCAGAGAGAGACTGAGACAAAAGGAGAGTGAGAAAGCATCCTCCTCTATGGGGTTGGTCCCTTCTCCATCTCTCCCTCCTTTTAGGGTTTTGAGCACGTGTGCACACACACCCTCCGTGTTTTTCTACCTGCTGGGTCTGAGACTCAAATCGCAGGGTCAACCATGTGGCATCCAGCCACCCTAACCATAATGCTACTTGCTACTTGCTAGTCCTCCTGTAGTTTTCTTGCCATTTATATTAAAAAACACATTTAGGATCTTTTTTAGCTAAAAACTCACAGTTCTCAGTTTTTCCTCATTTTACTTTTATCTTTCTGTTCCTTTTCTCCTTTGAACACCGATTAGAAGAACTGAGGGTAGAAAAATAACTTATAACATAGTGTGCTATGAAAAATTGGATATCTGAGTACTTAACTAATAGTTTCTTACCCAAAGTGCATCTGGAAACATTTGAGAGTTTAATCTGCCTTTATTTTATTTCTCAAGGTGGTGTCATGTATATAGTGAGAATCAGGGGACCCATGTGCTGGCTCTTTCTTTGCCACTAACGCTTTGTAACCTTGGGCAAGTCACTTCCCCACTTTGGGCTCTCAGAGTGTCTTTGGTCAGATGAAAGTATACTAGCTTTGTGAGACAATCCCACATGAGAAGGTTCTGGTTCAAGTCTAGAGACCCAACTGAGTATATCAGGCATGTACATGCCGGTGCTCCACGGTTGCCTAAAGGTGGAGGTGAATCGTGACATTGAGACCCTGCAAGGGGCCGAGGCCAGGGGCTGGGGCCAGCAGGTGGCGTAGAGCTTAGGTGTTGGATCCCATATGGCCAGCTGCTTGTCGGGTCAAGTCCCAGACCCAGTGACTTGAAAATCACACAGGACACATCTATGTGCATGACCAAAGCCCTGAGAGGAAATTTGGTGGAGGTGGGGTGAGGAAGGTGACTTCTCACTTCCCCTCTCTATGTCTCTATCTGTCTCTCTCTGGCAAGTATACCCACCATATAGAAAAACTGAAAGAGGAAAAAAAAAAAAACCTACAGGAGTTCTCTCTCTAAATATATACATATCTCTGTCATAGGAAAAATACATATATAAACTTAAAAAAGAGTGACGATGACTTTCTTTATTTCCTTTAGCTCTAACCTGTTATTCTTCCATGTTTCTAATCCTATGAAAATTGATCCAAAGATTTGAGAATTTTAGTAACAGAAAAGCCATGTTCTGTACTTCCTGTTCTTACTGATGCTCTTTAATACTTAGAAAAATACCAAATGTATTTGTTCTTTAAATATTTAGGTTCCTTGCCTTTACTGTATTGCATTGAATCCAACTGTAAAGGAAATAATTTCTTTCACCATTACAAAAATACACTTAACTCAGTAAATCCTGGGCTATGCAGGCACTAAAAACATAGGAACTTTCTGTTTTTAGAGCTGCTTTTGTTGATTTGTGTGTGTGTGAGTGTGTGTGTGTGGCTTATTATCAGCTCTTTTGGAACCAGGTATGTCAGATCTGTTATCGGCTCAGAATTTCTATTTTGAATATTTCACCTCTTCCCTTTATTTCCCAGTTTTGAGCTATAATCTCTATGGGCATGACTCCAAGCATCCAATAACCAGATAGCACAGATAGTCTTTTGGATAGATTCTGGGCAAGTAGTGTTAGATGTGTGTGTTCCTCCTAGAATGCATTTCTCATGGTACCCTAATACTTCATATAGGAAATTTTGGATGCTATTGGGAAATAGGAAAGTATGCCTTGTATCTCTTGACTTCTTGCTGTCCCTGTTTAAGCTCTCTCTACTTCTTGCTCAGTCTCTCATAATAGGCTTTTACCTTGTCTCAAAAATTACCCTCTTTCTGGGGCGGGCAAGTGGCATGATGGTTAAAGGTGCTGGACTCCCACATGGCTGACCATGGTTCAAGTCTCAGACCTGGTGGCTTGCTTTCTCACTTTCTCTCTCTCTCTCTCTCTCTCTCTTTCTCTCTCTCTCTCTCTCTCTCTGTGTGTGTGTGTGTGTGTGTGATCAAACTAGAAAATAATAATGATAATAATAATAATTAATAAAGTTAAAATAAAATAATTAAAAAAAAATTACCCTCTCTCTGAATGGATCACATACCCTGTCACCCGAGTAACATACACATTCGGCCTCAAAAACATCACTCCCCTTTAAACTTTTAATGCTTTTCACCACCAAATTAATGCTCTTCAAAATCTTATCTCAGCCTCATGACTCTGGTTTTATTTTCCCTAGTCTCCCTCATGTATATCCTCCCATCTTTGCCAAGCTGGCTAGACCTCCAGCCACTGTCCAGGATATCTTGTATCTCCTCACCTCCTTGTCTCTGTTTATGCTGCTTCACTGCCTGGAAAGACATTCCCATCTTCTCCCTCCCTCCCCCTCTTCTTATGGGGCCCACAGGATGGATAAGTTGCTTTTCCTCCCTGAAGTGCTTCCCAATTCCTGCCATGTTTCTTTGACATCGCTTAGCATTCCAGAATAACCATTCTTCTTTGTTCTCATGGTTCTTTTTCTCTCCTTTGCCTTATGACTCAGATGTTGTTGATAACTGTGAGGAGAGAAGAGTTATAATTCATTTGTTCATCTTTATACTGACCTTGGTGACAAGTAAAATGTCTGACTCATGTTTATTATATGTTTGTGGACTTGAACTAGGGTGGGTTTAGTATAGTACTGGTATAGACTAGAAGCTTTTCTCCCCATCTGGTACAGTCTTGCAAAGGACACAGAATCTTAGCATCACAGACTTTGGAGTGGTGCTGGGAGGCAGAGGAGTCCCTGAGGGAAGCGACATCTGACCATACTTGTCAACTTGTCTTCTCCCTAGTAGGCTGCCATAAGCTTATAAATAATTCGTTTTGGGGGGATGTGGGGCGATGAAGGTGTGATGCTTCTTAGGAAGGAAGTTAGTAGCTATCACAAATGCCAACTGGAGTTCATTGCAGATATGAAGTGGATCACTTTCTTATCCTTCAACGATTGTTCTTAACTGGGTCTTGAACCACTCTTCCTGCTTCCTCTCCCTCTACTTCCCTCTTTGAACCCTCAGCCCCAGGCAGGCCTGGTTATGGTTTCCCATCTCCCTCCCATCAATACCTCTAATCCTTGGTTCGTATTTCTTCTCTTCATTCATTCATTCTCCCAGCACATATTTATTTAGTGCCTACTATTGGCTAGGTACTTTTCGGGGATCCAGCTGTAAACATGAGACATGCAAAACACCCCCTCTTTGTGGAGCTTATGTTCTGACATACAAGAAGCTCTTTCTCTTTTCTTTTACCTGCCTTAATTCTAGGACAAGTTTGCCTTTATTTTGAAGCCATTCCTGACTTCTTTAACCTAAGTCCTTTTCTTCTGAATTCTTGGAGTCGCCTGTTACCTGTGCCTCCTTTAGACAAACACTGCCTTGTATCTTTTGCACATTTTTTGTTTGCTTTGCTTTGTTTTGTTTTGTTTTTGTTTTGCTATATGGTGCATGTACTCACTAGAGAAAGACAGAAAGGGAGGGAGAGAAAGGCAGAAAGCAGTCCCGAGGGAGATTGCCCTGTCACAATCCTTTCTCCTCCATTCTTCTCTTGGGATTTTGGGCATTCATATACACATGCCCATTGTGTTTTTCAAGCCACTAGGTCTGGGACTTGAACTGTGCAGTTGGCCACATGGAATCCAGCTGCCTTAACCACCACACCCTTGACTGGCTCTTTTTTGTACTTTAATGTGTGAGTATCTTATCTCCTCAAATGTATTTTAAAGTTCCTGAGGGTAGAGACCATGTCAGTTTCCATGGAAAGGTTTGTACAGAACCAATCTACATACCTTTCTTATCTATACCATCTTGAAACATGTTTAAATTTCCAAACTTACCTTAGGACTTTGCATCTAGGCTCCCAATAAATATTTACAATTGATCTAAAGGTATTTCTTGCCTTCTACTTTATCCGGTGCAGCAGCTCTAAGACCATGCTAGACCATTCATCAAAGCATTGATGAAGATCTTGCATGACTGTCACTATGTGGTGCTGCTTTTTAATCCCCTGCCAAGGAAGCAGTCAGGTGCCAAGCACAGCCTCTGTCTACACCTTATCACTGAGCAAATTGCCCCATGATATTCTCCATGATGTTTGTAAATCTTCAGTGTAACACTGAGGCTATTATTCAGAGGAGCAAGAGGCACTAGGCGGAGGAGGAGGTCTGTTAATCATGGCTGTAGTTGATTCTTGAGCTTCTTCAGTGTCTGTTGGCTTTTAAAACTTCAGAGTGCCTTTCTTGCCCTTGTGTCTAAGTTGAGACTAACAGGTATCTGTTGTAAAATCCATCTTGCTACTCATCGGGCAATAAGATGAACTCGTGGGTATGTTTTGGTTGATTTTATATGTGCTTTTCCATGGTCGTTGATCAGAGTCTGCTGGGTGAGGCCAGCGGGCCATTGTCAGAGTTGAGACTGGGCAGAGGCAGCTTCTACTGCAGTGACCCAACCTGTGAACCTAGTTTCATTGACCTCATGTGTCAAGGAAGCAAATGGGCTGTATTTAAAATTTTTAATACGAGGTATAGATTTTTAAAAGCTTTTTTCCAGTGGTTATCTTATTATGACATAATAAAATTACAAAATTGAGAGGTAGTATGTGTGATGGTATAAAGTATAGACTCTGGACTCATCCACTCTTGGTTCAGAGCCTGCCTCTGCCACACTTACCTGTGGTGTAATCTTCAGGAAGACAAATAATCTCTTTTCAAATAGATATCATAATAGGACTCCCTCATAAAGTTCTTGTAAAAATCAGTTCATTTCTAAATAGGACATATTAGGCCTGTATGTAGATAGAAACATACACATTCAGATTCTAGAAAGTCTGGATTCATTTTTATTTGTAATTCTCCATCTCTTTGAATTGTTTTTCTTTATCCACTTCTTTAATCTTTTATATGTCATAGAAGACAGTTGGATCTTTAGCACTTAAGAGGTTGCACGTAACCTTCAGCTTTCTCAGAGGCTCTGAAATCACCAGGACTAAAGGTATCTCTATTTAGATCTTAATTTTTTAATACACTTGTTGTATGCAAGGGAACTTCAAAAAGTTCATGAATAAAATAGAATTAAAATATGAGTTTATCGGGACCAGCAGTTGGTGTAATGGCTATGTCGCTGGACTCCCATGTAGTTGACCATGGTTTGAGTCCTGGACCCAGTGGCTTAAACTCACACTGGGCACACGTGCATGCATGCCCAAGATCCCGAGAGGAGAATAGAGGAGAAGGGATTGGATTGCAGCCTGGCCATCCCCCCGGAGGGGTGAGTTCTCACTTTCTGTCTCTCTGTGTCTCTCTGTCTTTCTGGCAAGTATACACACCCTGTAACAAAAACCTCTGCGATAAATAAATAAATAAAATAAAATATGAGCTTATTTTAGTGCAAGAATAATGTGAAATCCTTGCATAGTTTTTTTTTTTTTCAATATACATTTCCATAAGCTTTTTAAAGACCCCACAACCTTCAGTGCCTCACTGCATTCTTAAGGTGCAGGTGTAGACTCGCCGTACTTTCTAACCTGACAGTGTTCAGATTAAGCCTGACAGGAATGGCTGAAGTGGGTGATTTGGGTGAATTTATAATTAATGACACAGTCAAAATCAAAGAGAGTTGATTGAAAGTGAGCTGCCTTAGTAGGAGGCCTTGATTCAGCACCATAGGCTCAGTCCTTGGCACAGATGAAAACCTAGATCATACCTACTGAGGACAGGAAGTAGCATACTGTAGTGAAATCCAAAGCCAAACCATTTCTGATAAAGCATAACAGATGTAATTGATGAGGTGGTTTTTTGTTGTTGTTGTTTGTTTTTGTTTTTATTTATCAGAGGGTGTGTACATGAGAGAGAAAATACTCTCCATGGATTTGGTCGCACCATGATCCCATCTCTTCCGTCTCTTCCTCCTGTCAGGATTTTGGGCATGCACACACTCATGCCCCGATGTCTTTTTCAAGCTGCCAAGTCTGAGACTCAAACCATATAGTTGGCAATGTGGGAACTACCCACCTTAACCACTACACCACTGGCCAGCCTGATGAAGTTTTTTTTTACAAGTGCATAAATGAGACCTAGTTTATAGCAGTTAGTCTGGAACAAGTTTTCATGAACTTGACAATTGGCGTAATAGCCAGAAACCTACTATGGTCTTAGACCGGGTGAATACGGAGTCAAGAACAAGGGAGGGCTATGCCACTGGGAGGACCCAATGGGAATGTACAATATTGTATGAGAGAAATTAATGTGCCGGGACAGGAGGGACCCACCAAGGCAGGATGTGAAAAATATCAGATGGTTGAAGGCACCAAACAGGTTGTGTTTCATATGTTCAAATCAGATGTATCAAATGACCAGAAAAAGAACTTTGGGCTAGCCAGTGACACAGTAGTAAAGACAGCTGTATCCCTCATGACCAGCTAGGCAGTTTCAGACCTAGTCTCAGTGGCTGGGAAAACCTACCAGGTACATGTGCATGCATGCTCAAAATCCCAACAGAGGAAGGGTGGAGACAGAGGGCCTCCAGTATGACCATCTCTATGGAGGCTGCTCTCTCAGGGTCATGTAATTTGTTTAGCTCCCCGAGGCAGAATGGGATTCACTGTGTGGGGTGACAGGAGAGGCTGAGTTGGACTCAACTGGAAGGCAGGTTTTCCCAGGGGATGTGTCTGGCACATGACAGGGCTTGGGCTCCATGGGAGAAGGTGTTTGAGGACAGGCTGAACCAGAGGTTAACCGAGGGTGCGCTTCTGTGGCATGTTAGCCTGGGGACCCTTCTCCTGAGAGGTTTGAGGGGGTAGCCTTACTGAGAGCTTGTTTTTTATTTTGTTTTCTTTGCTCCCCCAGTTTTGGTTGCTCCACTTCATGCTCATTCTGTTTCAGAGGCTGTATTTGTGAGGATGTGGGAGAATGGGCCGTCCAAACATCCGCCACCCACACCTATTTGGTTTCTGAGGAGCGGCTAGTTTGTTGGTCGCTGTTTGGTTCCAAGTTGACAGAGAGAGGTGCCTGTTGGGTGTTACTTAGTTTGGGAGAGTTTGGGCAGTAGTATTCCTAATACAGGAGAAATCATTTCTTTGTTGATCATTCTCTTCTCTGACTCCATTTTTCTCGGGTGTTTATGTACTAGCTGCATTCTGTCCTCTCTCTCAACTCCCACCCCCTTTTCCTCTTGAGATGTTTATGTGTTGTTTCTTGTACTCCAAATAAAGACAGAACGTTTTCTCTGCTGTTCTGCTGAAGTAAGTTCCTGCATGCGTGTGTGTATGTGTGTACATGTGCGTGCAGATACACCGTGGACACGTATATTGGCATGAGTCACTCACTGTGGGGTTAATGATGAACGTGGTACAAATAGCGCAATGAAAGGACATGTTTGTGCAGATATGTCATTGATTTTTCGCCTTACTGATCTCAGAGAAATTTTTAAGAAAGCAAGCAGAGGAAGCAGCGGCATGAAAAATCCTCTGACTCCTACTGCTCAGTGTGATTTGAGTTGTGCTATGAGCTCAGGAGAACCTCACGCTGAGCGCGAGTTCTGACATAGTGACCTCATTCCCAACGCTGCCTTTATCGGCGGCAGCAGAAGCTGCGCTGGCTGGCGTTGGGCAAGCCGCTCCGGCTGCCCGAGCTGCAAGCCTGCCGGGTGTGTGTCGGGAATGATGAGACCCAGGCTTGCAAAGACTTGCACGGCAACTGGAATTTATGACAAATAGCTCACTGCAGCTAAACTTTGATCCAGTGTGCAGTAGAACTGCCTGTTACACACAGGAGGGAGATCCGTCCTTCAGCACAATGAAAAGCCAGCTTTAAAAAAAAAAAATAGGAAAATGTGTCAGGTCTATAATTACAGACGGGTGAGTATATGAAGCTAGATCAATTTTAATGTGTGTGTTCTTTCTTCAAGTATCTGGAGGTATGTGCCCCTTTCCTGTTTTAACGGTGACTAAATACCAGTTGGTACTGATGCATGTGCAGTGACCTGGGCCCCTTGGAGAGTAGGCTCTGCCCTCTTGCTGTCCTGTGCCTGGGGTGCCTTCTGGCCCAGAGTCTCCGCACTGCACAGACAAAGGAGCTCGCACAGACAAACAGAGGCTGTAGCTTTTCTTGGAGCGATGACTCATTTCAGTTCACAAAGGATTCTGGGCAGGGTAGTGAGAAGTCAGGTTGGCTGATCCATCCCTATGACTTCACTTTGCAGAGAACAAGCAGAAGAGGAGTGACACTGCAGATTGCCGAGGCACTGCAGTGGGATGTTGCTGGGTGCGACTGGCTGTGATGTATGGCATAGGCATGGAGCAGGCCTCCAGCTGTGCTATGCAAATAGGATAAAAGAATGGTAAAGAGGATTCCTTTTTTTTTTTCTTTCTATTAAAAAAAAAAAAAACACACACGTTACCAGCCAAGTCCATTCACAGAGCCTTTTTCAGGTGCTTTTTGTCAGCTTTTGAACTGAGCTTGTACCAGTACCTCAAGCCCTGAATTGTAAGAAGAGCTGAGAGTTCTGGAACTCATTTTTTAAAAGTAGATCTGCCAAGGTAAAGTACCAGATTCCTGTCGTGTGCCATGGGCCCTCAGTAGCCAATCTGAAATGCTCATTTAGGATACTATGATATGCAAGTTCACTCTTTCTTCTTATTACAGATTCTAGGACGTCCGTTTCTGTTACTGGCTCCTTCTCGTGCTTGGATACAAGTCCCTAGCATGCACCAGGCATTAGCGTCAAAGCTACCTGGGGATGGAGCCAGTCCAGAAAGGGTCAGGTAGGTTTTCCCTGCTTTTATTTCAAGAGTTGTTGTATGCAAAGAAATCTGGTAAAATGTGTGCAACACCCGTGGTCAGGGTGTACTGTACTCCGAAAAGTGGTCTTGCTTTTACAGTCCCCCACAGCCTCAGCCTTCATGGTACAAGTTCCCTTGGCGGGCTGCCCCCTAAGTGCGACCTCACCACTTGAGCCATCCCCGAGTGTCGCATCCACACCCAACACCAGTAGCTGTAGGATTTGGGAATAGGACATAATGAAGCTACCTCAGATTCCCACAGCTGTGTCTCTCTTTCCCTCCTCTGAAGGAGGCATTTATTTGGTAAATAGGATTTGAAATATTTTCTTCTCTATTCATATACAGTCCCTGAAATTTTGTGTGTTATTCGGCCTGTTAACCTACATGCAGTGCCCTGAAATCCAAGGAAGCCTGATTTATATGCTCAGGGACTGCTTCCAAGACTAACATCATATTCAGGCTGCTATTAACTACTAAGGAAGGAAGCGTATTTCATCGTAGTCTGCTTTAGGATTCAGATTAAGACAAAGCAGAGCTGTTTTCTTACAGCATCCATGGGCTTTTCACACAGAAGCTTTTCTTTTTTATCCTTTTTAAAAAAATTATAGTGCAATGGTCTATCCTGGTCCTCCAGAGTACATTACATGCTACGTTTCTAAGGGGTGACCTGGTGCGTCTGAAAGCATGGTTTTACCACCTCATCAAATGTATAGTTTAGCACTGCTGCTCATGAAAGATAGCTCTGAGAGTGTTGACTCTCTTTATGTAATTCGTAAGAGTAACTGCAGCTTTTTCAAGAATACAAACCATGCTGGGATAGGGCCCCTGGAATATCTCTTTTCTCTTTTGCTGTCACATCCCAACCCCATAGCCCACCCTTTTCAGAAGGAGAAGGAAAGCATGTTTCCTTTCTTCATGTCAAAAGATGACTCTTTGCAACATAGCACTTTAACCCTTCCAGGCAAAGCTGAAGAATGGGGGTCATGGGAA
>AAPY01482240.1:0-12541 GCA_000181375.1 Tupaia belangeri
CTTGCCTTCCCCAAGATACTGAACACATAGTAGGTGCTGATAGAATGCTTGGGATGGGCATGCAACTCTCTATGATGCTGGACCCACATGAGAAGACCCTGGGTCCACATCTGGAGGTCTCCCTGTACATACATGGGCATGCACATGTGCCCATGATCCAGGCTGGCTAAGGCTGGGGGTGGGTCATGGTGTGAACTGCCTGCTGCTCTCCCATAATGAGGGGGGAGAGAATATTGGAAATGCACCCCTGTAGAGGACATAAGATAAACTTAGAAGAAAAAAAACTTTTTGTAAATGTCTAACCACACAGTTATTGCATATATCGAGAATTCCATGTATTTTGCAAAGTTCGGGGCAGAGAACTAGTTGTTCTTCATGGTCTTGCCATCAGAAAGGACCTATCTGCTCAATTCAGGTTGATATCATCATCTTTAAAAAGCTGTTAGCTCCTGAATGGTAAATTCTGATAGAAGGACTGCCTGTAGAAATGGTATTTATATTACCCTCAAATCCCCTTCTACATATCCTTGACTTGCTCCATAATTTCTCCATGCTTATACAAACATATACAGGTATATGCAAATGGATTCTGTCATTAAAAGACAGACTGGCTCCTCTTTAAGACTCCAGAGAATACCAGGGAAGATTAGTGTTAGATATCAGGAATGACTTCCCTCCCACCCCAGGGTGGAAACTCAGAAGCAGGGATATATAGACACTTACAGAGCTTTTAAAAGGAGAATCTTCCTAATTTCTCTTCAACTAATCTCAAATCGCCATCTTCTTTCCCTGTGTGCCCGGAACATATAGGCCTTCCACCTTAGGACCTGTCTTGTCAGGTCTATCTTAGGGCCTATGCACTAATTGTTCCCACAGCCTAGAAGCTGCTGCTCTGGGAATCTTTATCTGGCTGGGTACCTTCTTATCATTCAAGTTTTAGACTAAATTAGAAATCTTCCCTCATATGAATTTAAAATAGCTTCCACAAGAGCAAAAACATAGACTACACACAATTGCCTGCCTTTGTATGAATACATTTCTCTGGAAGGATGCATAAGAAACAGCATTTGTTGCTTATAGGGAGGATAGCTGGGAAAGATTTTTTTTTTTTTTTTCAGGTCACATCTTTCTTTTTCTTTTCTGATCAGGACATCATGTTGAAACAACTGCGTGTGATAGTACTGTCAAATATATGTTACATTTCGCTTATATGGATAATTTTTTTAGTTTCTTTTTGTTTTTCCTTTGAAGGGTAAAATTTTTATTCTGAGAACTTTTTTACTGCCCATTTTCAAAGAGAGTCACATAAGCAAAAATGTTATCCTCCCCCATCCTAGAAATAAATAAGGGCATAAAATTTCTTTTTTTATATCATGACACTTTGACGTTTAGCACCAGCATCCAAAATGAACAAAAAAAGGGGAAAAAAAGCATTTACTATATATTTCAGATTTCTTTGGTTGGGGTTCTCCCCTTGTGGTATTAATATTTCTTTCAATTCATATTACCAAAACAGTAAAAACCAGAAAAAAATTATAAACCTAGTTGGTTGCTGAAACCAAGGAGGGTGCTCTCTTGCAGTCCGTGCAGGCATTCCTGGGACCTCGGCTTGCTGGAAAAACTTGCTGACGGTTTTCCTTCTGCAGTTGCTAGTTTCTTAAAGAGTAATTGTAAACATTCCCATGTCCAAATCTTGGTTTGTCTTCCACTTTTATTGCTTGCATGTTTCTTTGGTGTTAGTAAGGTCGTGGTTTGCTTTTTGCTTTATTTAATTTTGAATGGTCATTAATTCTTTAGTTCACCCTGCAGATGGTGAAGGTACCTGGGGAACCTGGCGTTACTCAGCACTGCTCCACTCGGTGGCTGGAGCAGGGTTCTCAGTTGGTGCTTCACCTGCCTTGGTCTCTTTGCCATCTTGTGAGGGAGCACTAAGAGGACCGGGGCAGCACCGGTAGTTGTAAGGATGCCAGTATCCACAGCGAACAGATGGCTGGTTTGGACCATTGGCCGCTTGTTGATTCTCTTTGTCTTCAGCCTCTCCCACAGCCTCTCCCACAGGTCATGGGCGAAGAGGTCCCCTTTGGTACCTTGGGCGGTAAGTTGGATTCCAGTGAACCTGTCCCTGAAGTTGAGCTCCCTCTGGAACCCCATCCTTCATCTCTCCAATCTCACCAGCCTGCATTCTGTTGGGATGGGGAAAGACCCATGAGTGATGGTCAAAGACAAAAAAAGATTGGCTTTAGCGTCAGCCTTTGCATTAATGTTAGCGTTTGCGTTTACGTTTACGCTAGCATTTGCGTTAGCGTTAGCGTTAGCATTAGCACTAGCGCTAGCGTTTGAGTTAGCATTAGCGTTAGCACTTTGCATTTGCGTTAGTGCTTCCGTTTGCATTAGCGTTAGCGTTTGCATAACGCAACGTTTGAGAAACAATTTTAGGGTTTTTTTCTGAACCTTTTTTTAGCTTAAATTACATTCATTCATCATCACAGCATACAAACTGTGATTTCCCATCCAGAATATACTGCATTAGTGGCTTAATCATGCATGTTATTATCAAAAATTTTCCATTTCTAGTTTCTAGTATTTTTTTACCCCTATTTCTGACCCTCTGTAATGACTAGTTTGCAGGATCCATGATGAATCTTCTCCTGAAGGCCTGCCTCTCACCTCTCCTGCCACTCTAGCTTGTTCGCTGGAGGCTGAATTATCAGTGGGAAATCTTCATTTCTCTTTTACCCTGAAATGACTAGTTTGCAGGAGCCATGACCTAGATTTCTTTGCATATCCCTTTCTACTTTAATTTTTAGATCTAGACTAATTAAATATATTATCTGTTAAAACTAATTTTAAAGTGCCAAAAGAGAGAGAGAGACAGAATAACAAAGCAGCCCCCTGTGAGGCATTTTTCATTTACTTATAAACTGCATTTACAAAACAGGTGGTGGGTACCTTTGGTCCATAGGCCATAGTTGTCAGTCTGATCCCTTTCTGTATCATGTCGTCTTATTTGATAATGATCCTGACACTGATTATTGCTTTACTCATTTTTTAAATGATTTATTTAATTCCATTTATTACTATTATTTAATATGTTACAGGGCACATTCACTCAACAGAGAGAGAGAAAGCAAGGAAGCACGTGCCAGGTCTGGTACTCAAACCATGGTCAGCCATGTGGGAGTCCAATGCCTTAACCACTATGCCACTTCTTGGCTTTGGTCTACTCACTTCTTATCTGGCATCCCCTACTAGAAGGCAAGCTCCATGAGAGCAGAGTGCTTTATTGTCTTGTTACCACCATGTCCTAGAATCTGGGACAGTTTTCTGGCTCATAAAGACGTAATATATACTTGTGTTTTGTTTGTTTGTTTGTTTTCTTTTTTTTTGGAGAGGTTTGTTGTTGTTGTTAGAGGGCATGTGCGCTCGCCAGAAAGAGAGAGAGACACAGAGAGACAGAAAGCGAGAAATCCCCCTGTGGGGCAGGGGGGATGGCCACGTTGCAATCCCTTCTCCTCCATTCTCCTCATGGGATCTTGGGCACACATGCACATGCACCCAGCATGAGTTTTAAGCCACCAGGTCGAGGACGTGAACCATGGTCGACTACATGGAAGTCCAGTGATATAGCCATTACGCTAACTGCTGGTCCCTATACTTGTTGGAAGAATGAGTATTTGAATGAATTGTCTTTGGGCTGAAGGGAAGAACAGCCCTACTTGGCAGAGAGTAAGATGAGATCAACTTTTGGTGGCAGTCTCTACAGAAAAAATAATCTCTAGTTTGGTCTAATCTATAGTTCTTTCCTCCAGGAGTTGCTGCTCATGCCCTGCTTCCTGAAAGCAGATGTGAAACTATTTGTCTTCTTAGCACATGTTTCAGAAAGCAGATAAACCAATGGATTCACTACTTCTCAGTTAAAGAGGGAAAACGCACACACACGCATACCCCATAGACCTAGGAGAGACCTCAGAGCCTGGGGAAGCTGTTCAGTTGGCAAGCTGAGCTTTGCAGACTAACAGTCACCCAGCCTGAGGGAATGAGGGAGAACCTCTCCCTGCCAGAATGACATGGGTAACAGCAAAGACCTGGGGAGGAGAAGGAGCTGGGTAAGTAGGAGGAGGGAATTTGGCATATTCCAATTTAGACGGCATGCTGCCCTGAACAGACTGCATTGCCATGTGCTTACTAATTTTAAAAATGTTTCTGAATCAACACATTCTTTGCATGTCCAGGGCTGGGCTTTTTGCAGCCATATAGTATACTGGCCAAGAAAGCGTGAGGCCCTAAAGGAGAAAGGGCTCTAGAGGAATAACCCATGTCTCTGGGTACTGCCTACCCAGGCCAGAGTCCTGCTCCAAGGGAGCTGGGCCCATCCCACAATGCTTAGAAGGCAAGCAGAGTGTCCAGAGGCCAAAGTCGAACAACTTCTCCAACTTCAAAGATCAACAGGCTGGTGCCTCCTCTCTGCTTCTCTCAGCACTAGCTTCACCACCAAACACACTCTCCTGCTCATTCAGAGGAAGCTGGGAAGGTTCCCAGTGGTGTGCCCTTGAGAACCAGTGAAAAAAGCAAGGGCTCTGAGCTACTCAGGCTGGAGGGCGAATCTTGGCTCTTTTACTTGCTAGTTGTGTTATCTTGATTAAGTCATGTAAATCCCTGAACTGTAAGCTCTCTCAACTTTCCAATAACACCATGTGAAGTTGTTTAAACTACTAAGTGCAGAAAGTATGAGGAGTAGTGTAGTTGATAAAGAGTCTTAGGAGGAGAGCTGTGTACTTGCTTAGAGCAGTAGCAAGCCAGGAGAGGACAGAGTCCATCTTAGACTGGCTACTGTGGCTGAGCCCACAGAGTCTCATCTTTTATTCTCATGTGGCAGGCAATGCCCTGGTGCCTTTCCTGACCAGAATGTAGCTTGGTGGGTTTGGGTGCTCTGGTATTCACACATTTCACCTGACCTTCATTGGCTGGCCCTTCTGGGGCTTTGAGGCATCATCAAATCCTTTCTTCACGTAGCAGGGACAGGAGTTGAGGCTATAACTAGAGATGAGATTAGCACTTCTTCTGCTTTCAGGCCAGGGCAGTGTGCTGCTGGGGCCTGGGGAGGGAGCCTCTGGGCCCACTGTGTGGAGGCCATGAGGAAGTAGTCTGGGGCATTAGGTGCTGGCACTGCTGCTGATGGTCCATCTGCTTGAAGTGCTGGGTGGTAATGGAGTCTGTGCATGCAAAACTTACCCTACAAGTATGCCCAGCACCCAGCAGCATACCCTGCCCATCAGAGAGGAGAGAAGCCAAATGATGGAGCCTGGGTCATGCATCGTTTTGAGGAGATTTGTGCCAGTGTGACATGGCATTTCCTGCTTGAGTGTTACTGACCATCAGGCCATGCTCAGTGAGTTCCAGTCCTGAGCATGTGTGTTTGGGGGTGGGGGTTGTGCATGGCTCTCTGTGTATGCAGCTGTTCTGTGTCTGGGGGGGGGGTCAGCGCTGGGATATTTGTGGCCTGATTTCTCTCCCCCCTACACCTGGAGGGGGAGTTGTAACTCAGCCCTGAGGCTACCTAGCTGCATTTCCATTCCCACAATCCACCGGCCTCTCACTCTGTCACTACATGGAGCTTTGGCAGAAAGGGAGGGAATGTGGGTGCTACAGAGAGAAAAACACCCCAAAGTTTCAGTAAAATGGCAGGAGAGATGCCAGCACACAAGGATCTGAGCCTGCTGCTTCTCAGAGCCTGCACTGCTAGGCTGGGGTATAGACCATGGTTTCCTCTCCTTCTTTCCTCCTTTCTTTCCCTTCCCGCAACTGTTTAATATTCAAGAAAGGGAAACCTACAAGAAGGGAAGAAAGGAAACAAAGAGATGCTATTTCTGAGGGACTACTAGATTTTTCTGTAACTCCAGAACAGGCAGTTTTGGGCTCTGCTTGCTTTGGGCAAATTGTGGTGTGTGTGAGAGAGAGCGAGACAGAGAGATGGAGAGAGAATGTGCATATCTGTGTGTTGTCAATATTTGAGTGCCTGCAAGTGTGCGTATGTGTGTAAAGATGTTCATGAATTGGGTAAGTGTGCCTGTTAATGTATATATATGTATGTTGGGGGCAGGAGAGAGAAAGGGCAGATAGAACAGAAAGAAACAAACACAGGTTGATTTGGTATCTGCCTTAGATACTCCACACACGAATAATTAAAAATGGACTATATTCATGTAATTGCTTGGCCATTATCCTATATATGTATATGTGTGTGTGTGTGTATACGTATACACGCACACATACAGACACACCACACACACAAATATATGCATATATGTGTATATATATGTGTCTGTATAGGTGTATTATATATAATATATATAATAAATATTTTAAGTTTTTGCTATAGGGTATGTGTGTTTGCCAGAGAGAGATAGAGGGAAAGTGAAAAATCGCCCACACCTCCACCATGGGGATAGCCATGCCACAGTCCCTTCTCCTCTATTTTTTCTAGGGATGTCACCAGAGTGATTTTCAATCTACTGGGTCCCGGACTCAAACCGTGATTGGTCTTATAGAGAGTCTAGCATCTTAGCCACCATTCCACCTGCTGGCCCACCCCAATATATATTTTTAGGTTTATTTATTTCTTCAGAGAAAAACAGAGATCCCACACAAACAGGGTCTTCATACTGTGATCCTGTTCCCAGCCTCAACCAGCCAGGATCATGGGCATTGGGAGACCTTGGGATGTGATTCTAGGACCCTCAATTACCCCATATTTTGCAGTATTAGAATAAGGATATGTGCGAACCAGCAGTTAGCATAATGGCTATGTCGCTGGACTCCCATGTAGTCGACGGCAGTTCGAGTTCCAGACCCGGTGGCTTAAAACTCACGACGGGCGCGTGTGCGTGCATGCCCAATATCCCGAGAGGAGAATGGAGGAGAAGGGATTGCAGAGTGACCATCGCCCCTGGGGGGTGATTTCTCGCTTTCTGTCTCTAATGTCTCTGTCTGGCGAGCGTACGCGCCCTATAGCAAAAATCTCTCTCAAAAAGAAAAAAAAGAATAAGCATATGTAAAAGGAAAATTGTTAAGACTGACACTTTTCGCTTGTGCTTTTGAAATTAGTTTTTTTCGTTTGGGCAATGGCTCCGTTTTTGTAGGGTAAATTCCTCATTTACTCAAAGCTCAGAATACAGTTTTGTGATCATTTTCCCAAATAAGGGTTGGGGTTTATCTTAGTACTATTTGCTTACAAAATATTTGAGTTTATAAACAAGATCCCAAGGGGAAGATTTATCCCACTCAAGAAAATAAGTTACTTTTCTCCTCTTTGAATTATCTATTTGCATTCCAACAAGATGGTACTTATAAATCACGCCTTTCTAGCAATTCATTAAAGCAACTCCTAGAGGCAATACTTAAAAAAATAGCAAGGCTGTATTTCTTTATTTAAAAGCCTGTAATGAGTTTTAACACTTTATCTGACTTGATGTCTATTCATATATGATTATTATAAATTCTAACATTTACTGATTGTCCATAATGTACCAGACTCTTCATTAAATGCTATACATGCATGTTTTCATTTGGTCCTTCTCATCAGGGAGGGACTGTTTATTTTATAACTAAGGTATAGAGAAGGTAAATATTAGGTTGTCGGGGAAGTCATGACATATTTCTCTGTGTTTGTTTATGCAAAAATATGTCATGACTTTTCCAATGACCCAATAGCTTAACCAAACTCTTGTAGGTAGAAAGTATCAGGACAGGATTTTTTTTTCTTTAATTGCCAGAAGGTGCGTGCACTCACCAGAGAGACAGAGACAGAGGAGAAAGCAACCCCCCCCATGGACTGTGGTCATGGTGTAATCTCATCTTCTCCATTTCATCATCCTGTCAGGATTTTGAGTATACACACATATACATGTGCTTGGGGTGTATTTTTTAAGCCACTGGGCCCAGGAATCAAACCGCTGTCTGCCATGTGGAATCCAGGTCCCCTAACTGGTCCTTAGGGCTGGTTTCAAATTCATGTTTTGACTCCAGAGCCCCATGCTTTACCCCATGTGCTCAATTCTATCCTTCTCTATTTTATTTCCCAAGAATGTCAAAACATGTGGCAAGAGACTGACTAATTGGGTGTCTACAGAGGACTGTCCACATAAAAATCTATGCTCCTGATTCAAACGCAGTGTCAAGGTCAATGTTTTGGCATTATGGGCCAGTCCAGCATTGAGATTATACTTCCCACTGATTGAACAGAGAGGATAAATCCAACAGTATTATGGCAACTGAATCTTCTTGGGATTAAAAAAAAAGTATAAAATATTTTTTTAAATAATTTATTTTGGGGATAGCAGGTGCCATGGTGATTGGGGACACTGGATTCCCATTTGGCCGACCACAATTTGAGTCCCAGACATGGTGTCTTGCTTTCTCACTTTCCCTCTCTCTCACTGTGTCCTTCTGTGGTCCAATTAAAATAAATAAATAAATAAGTAAATAAAATAAATAAAGTTCAATAAAGTCATTTTTTTTTTTCTTTTAGGAGACAGAGAGAGAGAGAGAAACAGGCACTCCCATTAGAGTTCTTTTGCCACAATCCACCTCTTTTGTCAGCTGACCCAGGTTACAAGCATAGACTTACATGTCCAGTGTGCTCAGGGAAGTTTTGGTAAGTTTTGGTAAGCAATCCCAGGACCTTTCACATATGAATCTCCTTGCATTACCACAGAGCCACTGCCAGCCCCTGACATCACATCAGGGTCACCTCTGATAGAAGTGTAGCTGAGACATTGTCATGAGGAAATCAATGAATGCCAAGCATATTGAAAGGTTTATATTTTGTCGTTGGAAACGTCATGCTTTTCTATGTAAAAAATGCTTCTTGACTTTTCCAACAACCTAATGTTTAGCACTGTGAAGGCTAATCCAGGCAAGAAAGAGCTTAGAAGCTTCTAGGAAGTGTAGGGCTTTGAGAAAAAGCAATGATCTTCAATTTCCTCTGGAAGAGGTGATGGGGCAGGTGATGATAGGAGGTTGAGGAAGAGGCATGTGGGGTATGCATAACTGGAAGCAAACCTGCAACCAGGTTAATAATAGAGAATAGCTTTAGTACTTTGACCTGTTGAATAAGAACTGCCTTATAAAGGTGGGATGAGAGCTGCCTGGGAATAAATTAAATGAGAAAGGAAATTGAAACCTTCATATCTGGCTTGCTGAAAAGCAGATGTCAGCATGCCTGTAGCCTCTTGCTGTATTCAGTACTTTCTAGAGATGAATGGTGGAGTTCAAAGAGGTTCTAACAGGGTCTGAACTGAAAAGTCGAAGACTCGAGGATTTTTTTGTCATGACAAAAGAGGTCTGGAGGTTAGGGATCAGGCTCCTGGTCTCTGAGGATTTTTCTTTCTTTCTTTTTTGTTTTTTAAGCGTAAGTTCTTTAACATTACTGCTAGATTTAGCTGCAAAACTGAAGACAGATCAGATAAAAATGTGTACAAGACAAAAGGCTGAATGGTGGCACAACGGTAGCACAATGCCCTGAAAGGCTGACCTACATGGGAAGGTTCTGGGTTTGTGTTTAGAAACCTCCTTGAATACACTAGGTACATATGTGCCCCATATTGGTGGAAGGCTGAAACTGGGGGTAGATCACAGCTTGAATACCCTCTTAAGAGCATCTCTTTCTTTCTCTCACTCACTCATTCACAGAGGAAAGAAATTATATATATATATATATATATATATATATATATATATGTGTGTGTGTGTGTGTGTGTGTGTGTGTGTGTGTGTGTGTATACACACACATACATATAAATGAAAAGGTAATTAAGATGCTGGAATCCCTGCCAAGATGACTCAAGGGTTAGATTTGCTGAGGGATACAGAGGAGTCAGAAACACCTTCACCAAGTCACTGAGAAGCTTAGAAGAGCAGAGAACACTTGAAATAATTTTCCCTTAAGGCCCTCCCTTGGAAGAAGCCAGGACAAAGATCAGGGAATATAGGAGCTCTGTCAATAGCTCATGGAAGAGGATAGACAGGAGTGCGTCGGCTCACAGATTTAGCCTGGGAAAGCAGGCCTGTGTTAAAATGAATGAGGAGAAATTCTCTGTGAACACTTACTCCTACAGGGGAGAAAAGAGGAGTATGTACTGGAGACCAGGCATTCCCAACAATTTGTTCTTTTACATTTCCCCTGCATCCAACCAAAGGGAGTTAGCTACCACCAGTTGGGAGAAGTGGGCAAAATTCACAACTTGATAGATTACCCAAAGTCTACAGCCTCCTTTTGGATGTACCAAACTAGCACAGAGGTCAGTTTTGCCCTAAGTCCTGCTGACTCAAAACCTATACAATGTGAAATCTTGTTTCTAACAGACAAGATTGAAAACCTGGGATGGAAAGAGAATTCAGGAGGTACTCTAAATGCCAAAACCCCAATCCCAGGATTTTGATGGACTAGAAAATTGGATTCTCCAGTTAAAATCCTGGCCCAGGGACCAGCAGATGGTGTAAAGGATACATCGGTAGACTCCACAGTTTACCACAGTTTGAGTCCTGGATCCTGCGGCTTAAAACTCACACTGGCCCGGGTGCATGCATGCCCTAAATCCCAATAGGAGAATGGAGAAGAAGGGAATGGGGTGTGGCCATCCCCTGAGAGTTGATTTCTCACTTTCTGTCTTTCCGTCTCTCTGGAGAGTATGAACCCTATAGCAAAAATCTTAAATAAATAAATAAATAAAATAAAAAATCCTGGTTTGTAAATAGTGCCAGACTCAATATTTATTGAGCATTTTTTGGTTTTATATGAGAGATGAGAGGGGAAAAAAGGGTATGAGACTACTTCTACTTCCACTCTTGAGGAAATTAACACATCTTCTAATGGGATTGGTCCCTTCATCATGCCCCTTTATGTCTTCATTTTTTAACCTGTGTGATCATTCCTTTGTACAAACTCCCTCCACTTTTCTTGTCATTTATCTTTTCTGGATTCTTTATGCTCCCTTTGATCATTTTCCTCTCTGAATATCTTCTCTTTAAAAAAAATTGTTTTGGTCTACCAGGTGTTGTCGTGGTTAAGAAGCTGGATCTCACACAGGCAACTCTGCTGTTCAAGTCCCAGACCAGGCGGCTTGAAAAACATGCCAGGTGTGTGTCCATACATGCCCAAAATCCCAAGAGGAGAATGGAGAAGGGATTGAGGTGTGGCCATCCCCCTGAGGAGTGATTTCTCATTAAAAATATTTTTAAACCATCATTCATGGCAAAGCATGTGCCCATGCACATGAGAGCGAAAAATGAACATCCTGTACAAAGTCTGATCATGCTGTGATCCCGTCTCCAGTGGTCCAACCCATTTGTCAGGCTTACAGACTGAAGATTCACACCACGGTTGCCATGAGGGAACTGGCTTCTCTTGAACAGTGTATTACCATTGTGCACCAGAGCTGGGCTGTTTCTGAATATCTTCATTCTCATTCTCTCACTTGGTCTTCCTCAATCTCTGGGTATTTTGATTCTTCATTTTCTTGACTCCTCTTCAGCCCTGGGAAGATGATAACCTATTTGGGCCATGGATTCCAGGTTGTTATAGGGCTTAGGGGAGGTTAAAATTCTGTGATCCTGCAAGTGTGCCTGAACTTAGGTAGGGATAGCTGTCCCTGATTTCCCAGAACTTAAAACTACTAGAATGAACTATAATAGAGGGTAGACTTACCCCTACTCTCTGAGGCCTTGATGATTCAGTCTATGAAATAGACCGACAGTAGGTGGACTAATAAGAGATAAGTGTGCACATTTATTATATGCACAGGAGTGTCACATGAAAAAAAGTGGATATCACAAAACCCAGTCAAAACTGGAAACTTATATACCCTCTTCATAAAGTAGAGGGGAAGGAGGATGGAAACAACCTAGGGGAGGGTAAATAATTTCTTGGCAAATTGAATGGTCCCTCAGAAGAATAGATGATAGTCTTGGTATAGTGTTAGCTTCTAGTCACCTTTCCTGTAACATAAGTTTAATCTTCCATGTTTTAATGTGTATGATTACTTTTTAAAGAGTTTATTCATTTATTTCTTTCATTAGAAAGAGAGAGATAGAGGGCGGCAGGCCTGCGCGGCCGGAGTTCTGCTCCGTGTTCCACGGCCCGGGCCGCCTGGCCCCCGCTGCCTCTTGGGAGCTGGATGTGTCCTGCGCTCGGTCGCCGTCCTTCTTTTCTCTGGCCGGGCGGGTGAACGGGAGATGGCGCTGGGTCGTGCGCACAATCGCGTGCTCGGGGCTGGCCTGTGGTCGCCGGACCTGCATGTGTCTGCCAGGCCTGTGCCTGCGCATGGCCGCTGGGCCTGAGCGTGGTCACCGGGCCAGCGCCTGCTCGTGGCTGCCGGGCCTGTGCGTGACCACAGGGCCAGTGCGTGGCCGCCGGGCCTGCGCCTGCGTGTGGCCGCCGGGCCTGCGTGTGGCTGCTGGTCTGTGTTTGTGTGTGGCGCCAGGCCTGCACCTGTGCGTGGCACTGGGCAGCGCGTAGCCGCGGCCTGCGCATGGTCGCGGGCTG
>AAPY01482680.1:0-10332 GCA_000181375.1 Tupaia belangeri
CCATGGTTCGAGTCACACACCTGGAAGCTTGAAACTCATGTTAGCGAGTATGCATGCATGCCCAAAATCCTGAGAAGAGAATGGAGGAGAAGGGATTGCCGCATGGCCGTCCCCTCTGGGGAGTGATTTCTCCCTTTCTCTATCTCTGTGTCTCTGTTGATCACATGCATCCTACAGCAAAAACTCTCTTAAAAGGAAAAAAAAAGTGCTATATATTTTATATTTTCCCTTTTGCCTCAAATTCATATGTTGAAACTTAATCTTCATTGTGATGTTTTTTATAGGTTAAAACTTGGAAAAATGATTAGCTCATAAATTAGATGATGCCATTAAGAGGCTTCTGGGAGTTGCTTCTCCCTTCTGTCATTTAATAACACAGAAACATTTTGGTACCAGCAGTTGGCATAATGGCTATGTCACTAGACTCTCATGTAGTTGACCATGGTTCATGTCCCGGACCTGGTGGGTTAAACTCATGCCAGGCACGTGTGTGTGTGTGTGCCCAAGATCCCAAAAGGGGAATGAAGGAGAAGGGATTGTGGCATGGCCATCCCCCCTCGGGGGGTCATTTCTTGCTTTTGGTCTCTCTGTCTCTCTCTGTCTTTCTGCCCAGCGCATGCACCCTATAGGAAAAACTTCTCAAAAAATATAAATAACAAATAACAGCCAACAATAAGCCAGGAAGTGGAAGCTCACAAGACACGGAATGTGCAGGTGCATTAATCTTAGACTTCTCAGGCTTCAGAATTGTGAGAATGGGGGAGGGAGAGGAGGGAAGAATTGTGAGAATTAAATAAGTCACCAAGTCTATGGCATTTTGTTACATAAGTTCAAATGAACTGAGAAAAGTTATTTTGTAATTTGAAATACTTATATTAGAGTTCTACTAAATATTAAACTTCGCCAATCTCTTTTGCCTTGTGGTCTTCATTAAAACTTTATTTTAAGAGACCCATCATACCCTTGGATAAAGTCTAGTTAAAAAGGTGATTATCTTTCCTCATTGTTTCAGAAGATGTCTCAATGCCCCTGACTGAGTCATGCACCTATGCCTAATATAATTCCTGAAGGAATGTCATATTTTTATTAACATCTAAACTGGATGATAGAATTCCTAATATATAAACAAATAAATAGTGCAAAGTTTATGTTGCTGGACTCCAACACAGCCACTCGGTTTTAAGCCCCAGACTTGGTTGCTTAAAACTCATGCCAGGTGCATATGCGTGCATGCCCAAAATCCCTAGATGAGAACGGAGGACAAGGGATTGTGGTGTGGCCATATTCCCTGGGAAGTGATTTCTCACTTTCTGTCTCTCTCTCTCTGGCTAGTGCATGCACCCTAGAACAAAAAATTCTCTTAAAAGGAAACAAAAACGAACAGACAAACAAACAAGAAAATCTTCTAACAGAGCACATGATGGGAGAGGTGGGTAGCAGTGACTCTGGAGTGGAAAATAAAGGGCCAACAATAGTAGAGTTCATCTCATGAACTTCTACTGTAAACTAGACATCGAGAAAAGCAATGAAGGGCCTGGCTAGACTAGACTGAACAAAACCAATGGGATCCTAGTAAGTGTATAATTTTGGACAGTCAATTTATTGTTTTCTTGGTCAAGGAAAGGAAAGACACAAGGCAAGAACAGGTCTTTTCCTCTCCTTTATTGTCAAGGGATCCTTTCTTACTCATTCCACAGTTTCAGACTTGCTGATGAGTTTTAGCAGCTTTTGTCTTGTCCTCAGGATTTAAGTATTATTAGGTGAAAGGAAATTTTGTACTTTTCCATATCTGCTTGAAAATTCTCTTGACTAATACTTACATTTGAATTATCAGCATAGTTCAGTTATTATACACATGTATTGAGGTTTTATTTCTTCATGACATTTTGTATTGAGCTCTCTAGGACTTTGCAAAAAGGGGGGAAAAGAAACATTGCACAATTATTTTAAATAAGTTTCAAACTACAGTAATAACTGATAATTTTGATTCTTTCATATATTTTATTATATCATTTTGTCCATTATAAGTGTCACACTAAGTTATAATGCCATCTCTCATGTCTTCCTTAATTATATTCTCTAATAGTAGCATCCATATATTTTTAATATTCCCTAGGCTTTAATCAAGGGCAATTTTCTTCCTTAAGCCTTCATATAATCAAAAACTACTATTGTCACCAAAATAATACTCAATTTTAATTCAATATTCTATGTCAGATAATTCTTAAAGTTTTATAGATGGTTGCTTTAATTCCATCCCCTTTCTGAAAGATGAATTCGGCTCTAACATGGAACAAGTCTCAGTTAATGTTTTTAGACCTCATGCCTTCTGCTCCCTCTCCCTCTGTATTTAGGCGTCTTATGCAATTCTCATGAGTTTTTTTGTTTGTTTGCTTGTTTTATGGTTGTCTAGTCACCCAAGAGAAGGTCTTAGTATTTCTCAGAATGGACAGTAGCACTGCAGTAAAATGCAGCACTCTGAGTAATCCTTCCACTGTGTGGAAAGGTTGCTGACTTAAGTTCAGAGAAGACCTCTCTGAAGACACAGGGTACATGTATGCCCATTCTCCAAGTTGGCTGGGGGTGGATTATGGCATTAAGATTCTCTCATGAGTGCTGTGTCTCAGTCTCAGTCTCTTTCCCCTTGTCTCACTCACAAATGGGATAAATATGGAAACATTTGTTTTAAAGATATTTTTGTTATACGGCATGTGTGCTCATTGGAAAGAAAGAGAGAGAGATAGAGAGAAAATGAGAAATCACCCCCCACCCCAGGAGGATGGCATGAGTGACCAAGATGTAATCCTTTCTCCTTCATTCTCCTATCAGGATTTTGGGCATGCACACACATACACGCAGAGTGTTTCAAGCTGCAGGGTCCAGGACTTGAACCATGGTCAGTCATGTAGGAGTCCAATGCCTAAACCACTATGCCACTTTCTGACCCCATACTGAAAATTTTTAAAAAAGAGAAAGACCACCTCAGCAGCCTACTTAGTTATAGGTATCTTCTATAAAAAAAAAACAAAAAACAAAAAACAAAAAACAAAACCCAAAAAACAAAAACCAAAAAACAAAAACCAGAAAAGAAATAGTCTAAATAAGCATTTTTTTAAAGTTATGATGCCAGTACTACAGAGTCATGTTATAAAAGTATTTTTGTTCAATGTCTGGCCTTTGAGTATAATTACTAGAAATGATCAAAGAATATATTTCAAGTTTTAATAAATTATTCTCTCTTACGGGACTCTTTCCAAAGCTATTAGAATACAACTAATTGCATGCTTAGTTACTAGTAAAAGTAAAGAAAACTTCCAAGCTCTAGTTTTATATGTTAGTATCATCGAATTTACAATTATTTATTCTTTAATGTCAACCTAAACCTCTTGTTTCTATCTACAGAGAGCTATGAAGACTAATAATCTTCACATATATTTTTTTATAAAGTTACCTTTGGATCTTCCTTAACTGGTGGATGATAGTAGAGGAAGAAAATCACAGGGAACCTTTTAGGAAATGAGGAGATGGATCAGTTGCAAAGATAAAACTGACAGTAACACTTCGGATTTACTTCTGGTAAACAGTACCAAAATGATAAGGATAGACTTACATGACACTGCTCTTTCTAGAGGAATTTTAAATTGGCGTGTTCCTACCTTCCCAGATCTTCTTAAATTCTGTAATACTTACCTTAGATCCACTGGATGAAAGGCTTTCTATTTAGTACAGTATTGAGTCTGCTCAGTTTCACTAGTACTTTATATTACTGAAATAAAAAAGAATGTTAGAAATAATTTTAATAAAATTCAGCACACATAAGAACATAAGTGGAGAAATGAAATAAAGCAGGAAACAGATGCATTCACATTAACTTATAAAATATGCTTTAATTTCGTGTCCTAATGAGAGATTCTATTTTAAATTACAGTAAAAATTTTGGAAGTAATAAAATATTATCAAACATTTATAGAGACGTAAGAAGTTTTAATGTCTGAAAAGAAATTATTAAAGCATTGTTAAAGTATGCTTCCTCTCCTTTCAGAATCACTGTCTCCTTCAAGGATTTTTTTTTTCTTTTTTTGTAAGGTTAAAATTCTTTATCAAATTTACTTAGTATAAAGAAAAATTTACTTAGTATTTTCTTCAAAGAAACAAGAATTAAAAAAATTCAAAATGTGCATTTAACTCACCCTAGAATTAATTTGTATTTATAACCAGATATATTTCTTGCTTAATTTATCATATTTTTTAAAAGATTGTGCCTAGTTACATGCTATACCTTCTTTTTGCATAAATTATAGGAAGGAAAATGTTTCAAAGTTTAAATCACTTACGTAGGCATTTAGCTGTGGAAGTAAATATAGAGGGCAGAAATGCAGATTGTCAAGAATTGAAGAAATCACCTTTAAAATGGGATTTTGAAAGAAACTGGGGTGTAATAAAGCAGAGAGCTTTTTGAAGACTGGTACAGATGGCCATGTCTGAGCAAATTGCTTAGTGATGAAAGTTAGTGAAGAACAAAGAAACGTTCTTCATACAAAGATGAAACAGACATTTGTCTGAAAATTAGTCAATGAGCTACAAAATAATTATGCCAACCATAGATTGTACTTTTCATTTAACACATAAGGTGGAGGATTTTTTAAAAGACATACTTTAAGGAATAGCTTTTCTGAAAAAGTCTGCCAGAGAGACTTTTAACTAAGTAGATATTTTAAAAAAGGAAACCAATAAGGAGACATCAACTAAACCTTTTACTACACTACACTTTATCATTTACTAAAGATGGCACAAATACAAACATCCACACCTCCTCATGCATCATATATGCTATGAATATATATATATATATATATATATATATATATATATATATATGCACCTATTTTTCTATTAATATATGGCCTAACAGAAGATTCTACTACATAGTGAAAAATCAATAAAATTTGGTCTTTTCCAGTAATTGTAAGCTGGAGGATTATTGTGTAATTACTAAGGAGGGGAAATGACTAATAATAAACAGAAACACACAAATTGTATTTTTAGTGTTTTGTTTGAATTCCTTTTCCCTAGGGAATTAATGAAAGTCTTAGCTTAAATGACTATTGAAGTTCCAGCAATGTTTATTCTCTTGGCTCTTATGCTATATGAATGAGTCACATCTCTGAAATACACTGATTTGCTTTCACAAATCCTATTAACTTTCTAGTATCAGATCTTGTAGTTTAATCGCTGAGAAACCAGTGTCTCTGGCTTCAATTGCATCCCAACCCAGAAACTTTCTGCAACATTCTGAACTCAATGGCAGCATGACTTGTAATCAGGTTATATCTCTTCCAATTTCTGTAATCCATGCCTTGTGAGATCCGCTATAGAGGACACTTCTAGAATGCAGACCTGATCTGAGTACCTCTGACAACTGCTGCTCTGACCTGAAATTCGTAAGCCTCCACTATTTTAGGGTTCACTACTTTAGGGATAAGAATATTGCCCCTACTTGCAAAAGCTCATTCCTCTAAATGCTTTCTGCTAGAGTGACTTCCACAATCAAAATATGCAGAAGCCATTAAATGAGAAACTAAAATCCTTGGAAAAATATCTGGCTCTCAAGTGTAGCCATTGCTCATAATTTTTGGTAGCCTTATGGCCCAAACATATCATAAGCAATCCTAAGACTTTCTAGCCTTTGAGGTCCTTCAAAGGCAGGAGGTTAAAATAATTTGTATTCATTTTTTGACCCTTAGTCATCAAGAAAAGTTTAAATTATATTCATTATTCTCTGGTTGAAAGGCAAAAAAGTAGATGAAACGTGTTATTTAAATATCCATAAAAATATTCATAAAAACAGTTACAAACATTAAAGTTAATATTTAAAGGCATAAAATTTAGTTTTCTGGAAAAGCCATCTATGTGCAGAAGTTGTTATTAATGAAAATCTTTCATTTTCCAGTGATAAAGCATAAATAAATTGCCACTATGCTTATTTTCACTTCCTTAAACACAATCATATTTTGTGTCTGTTGGACTTATGATAAGAACCCCATAGAGAAAATCTGAAAACATGTAATTAACTCATTTGATAGCAACTGTTATGGTTTGCATTATACTATTTCCATAATATTCATGTAGACTGTATTTTCTGTTGCTAACTAGAATAAAAAAAATATTTCATGTGTTGGAGAAATTTGTTAAATTAGCTATTAAAAGCTATGTGGGATTCAAGAAGATCATAAAGTGTAACTTACACATGGGACATATATTGGGTTTCTATGTGGCAACTGTTAATCAGGGCAAATACAACTGAGTAATATATATTATAAAAATTATCAGCAGTAGCAGTGGAAACAATAAAAATGCAAATGGAATAAAAGCAACCTGAACTTCAATACATGGAATCAAGTAGTCACAGCAATTAACACCCATTGCAATTAAATGTACTATAATCAATCATTCAAAAAATTAAAAAGGAAATTAATTAACAATCTAATTAAAAATCATTGAATGCCCTCAGTTATTCTGTTTAAATTGGATCATCATTTTAGTTCCCAGTTTAGAATTTAGACTAATTATTCAATAAAATTTCAGTGAAACATCGACCTTATAAAACCTCTATTCTAGGCATTTAAATGAAGACTATTAAATATTCTTAATGAACACACAGTCCATCTGGCATTCCTTTGATCATTTTAGGATATCTCCCTTTTCCTGTCCTGAAATTAAATTATCCCTTCTTTTGCAGGTGGATCAGAGATAGCAGCTTTTTAATAAAATAAGGTCAACTTGTAACTCTGTGATCTTTTTATTAGATTCTTTTCCAATACTAGAGCTTTGGACTCCTGCCATTTTCTTATACCTGAACTAAGATTTCTATTTTTCTGCTCTGTCTAGACATTTTTAATTGCTCTTATCAATGTGGTCATGAAATTAGACTTCATAAAACAGACTATTTACACGTTAGGATCAATTGTTTGATGTTTCTTCTAAAAAGAGACAAGGTATATTTTCATTTGCTAGTTTTAAAAATGTAGAAAAATCACCTGATCAGTTACAGCCAGGTGTGTGTCTTATTTGAACATGGTGTGACTGGTTGGCTGCCTGTGATTGGCTGCAGCTTCGCTATTTGTTAGAAAAAGTACACTCTCAGGTTAGGTGTGGGTTTGTTTATGTGCTAAGTTAGGTTATAGCTTGTTACTCAGGAACTCACGGCAAGGAGACAGCCTGAAGCTAATGCCCTTCTGCATATTTAACACACATATCCTTTAAAGTGTGTATGATTCCACAAATTTTATCGACATTTGCCATATATACTTAGTCCTGTCATTTTCTGTTGCTTTTTACTAGTTCATTTGTGTTGGAGAGTGAAGGGCTGTATTTATTAGATCACCTCTTAGTTTCTCTTCAGGTCCAAATGACATTGGCCAAAGTGAAATCTCATGACTGTTTTTCAGCAATGGAAATATAGTAGTATTTAAATTCATAGAAATCATATTGAGTTATGTTGGGGTAATCAGAAAAATCAGGATGAGTTTTTGCATAGAAAACATAGAAAAAAATATGTCATGACTTTTCTGACAACCCAATACATTTAAGCTATTCATTTAATGGTCTTAATAGGAAAATATTATATATATTACATATTATGCATACACATACACACACATACACACACACACACACACACACACACACACACTCACAAAACCTCCTTAAATACCAAGCACTTGTGGAATTGTGTCACACATATTGATTCCTAGGTTCTCTTATTATGCCCGTTTTATAGATAGAGTAATTAAGGACATTGTCCCTGACTGGTGAGTAAGTATAGAACTGTGTTAAGCACCCAGAAGGTCTCACCCCAGAAGTTAGGGTACTGTAACTACTATGTGACAGCTCAAATGGCTTAGAGGACATTGCTCCCAGCCTAACGTGGTGCTAGACCAGTGTGTCCAAGTCCTGAAATACAATTTCAGTCATACATTTTTAAAATGGTCTCCCTTTTTGTCTGTTTCTGGAAATAAACATTTATTTAGTGAACAACGACACTGTGACACACATGATTGCTTGCTGTACGTCTGGTAAACAAACCTGAATCCTTGGTTATGCTTCCTGTTTACTTAGCAAACCTTTTTCTCAAAGGGAGTACAAAGAAACTTCACTTTAAGCCCTGTACAAATTACCATGAATTCCCAATAGATGATGATTGAACAAATGTGGTTTTGTGGTATGTTAAATTGTTTTACTCTCCTGCTTTCATTAAATTCACGATCGATTCATTTTGTTTTACCATGATTTCTTTTAAACCCTGCACAGGTAGGTTTGTAGTTTTGTAGTTTATTTTCTTAATCTTGGTGAGCTTTTTTTTTTTTTTTTGTACAGACTGTCCAGTGTTCAAATAGGCAGTCAAATAAACATACGATTAGCTCAGGCATTTTACAATTAGGGTCCTCTTGCAAACTGGCAGACTTCTCAAAGCAGGGTGGACATTGTTGTAGCACATGGCAAAAAGACTGCGTGGCTCTTTCAGTGTGAAAGACTAGAACTATGGATGCATCATTTTCTATTCTGGAAGCCGTACAGAACAATCAAACAATTAGGGAGACGACACAGTTTTTCTTGTTTTTAGGAGACTCTGAGGACCAAATCAACTCTGATTCTCTCCCTTCTTACGTGGCGTATTTTATTAACTAGGAAGGATAGAGTTTACTAAATGGCACTTTTATTGCTCCCTTTGCCTAGGAAGAGAGCAGTGGGATCTTTAGCTTCTTTATTACAAAAGCAGTCAGATATTTTATACAGTAATAAAAGCACCAGCTGCCATTTGAGACAGCTAAAGCTAGGCGATGAGCACTGTGAGTACAACATTAGTTATATTTTCTAAGGAAAGTGTCCATTAAAACGTAGATTTGTCCCTAAGCTCAAATACGACTGGGACTATAAATAGCTAGAGACATGCTACCTTAAACTGGTTAGAGAAAAACCACAGTAGGTACTACTTTTGAATGCCTCTGCTGTTAATTCATGGAACAGAGGGAAACAGAATCTAGAAAACGAATGAATAGGGACAGCATCCTGATTCCCTTGAAGAGTACACACGTTCTCATCTCGCTTGTCCAAATGCTGCTATATTGCCAGCCAATACATAAGAAGGAAAAAGAGCGTGGTAGAAGGAATTTGCTGAAATGCCTGGCTTTCTTGTCCACGAAAACAAGATGAATGTAATACAATTTCTAAAATACTCAGTAAAGGCTATTTTTTTCTGAGACGAAGTTACTGCTCTATTTATCAACAGCTCCTTATTAGCGACTTCTGTCCACACATCAGTAGCTAAGAATAGGGCAAAGAACAGGACGTTATATTAGTATCTCCTACCAGTCAGTATTACGATTAAAGAGATGAGATTTATATATGTGAAGTGATATTTACCAAAGTCAGACAAATACTAGATGAAAGCCGTTGTCACGAATAACACCTATCTTACGAGTTCTGAAGAAATTTGACAGGGATCGTTTTTCAGAAAGGAACTAAGATTTGAGGTGGTCCTTGTAATATTGGAACTATAATTTTCCATACAGTGAACAAAGTCTGGAGACTGATTAATAGAGAAATTGCAACCCAGAGCCTAACAGTGGTAAGAGCTGAAGTATTTCTTGAATAAACTCCACAATAACAAATTTTAATCCACATAACACATACACACAGTATGTACAATTATCTCTAAGTCTACAGATAAGAAAATAAGGCTTGGAGATTCTCTTTAACAAGTTGCCCATGCAAGAAATGAGCAGTTAATGCACTAAATCAGAACTTTGTCTCCAAACTATTTATGACACAGAACTATGTAAGTTCTCAAAAGAAAAACCCAAGGATTGGTCTGGAGACTGAAATCTGTGAAGGCAGAAAATTGTTTGGGACCAGGTTTTGAAGGTCTGACATGTTAGCTTGAAAATATCAATAATTCATGGTAGATAGCAATAGCCAGTGGATATGTAAGGGAGTATAAATGTGTCCTGAAAGTCTGTGTCATTTGTATTTAAATGTGTCTTATTTCTTTCAAATGCAAGAACCATCAGAAAGACTATCTTGTTTCTTATTTCAATAATCCTTTAGAATAGGCATTGCATACAGGATAAATTAGAATTGACTAAATTAGAATTGACTCAGGCATAATGTTTTGTGATGGACACAGGGGATAGGATATTTTTATTTTTCAAATAATTTGTTTTCTTTTTCGAATTATAGCACATATGAAACTTAGACTACATTACATGTGATAAAATTACCCCCAACTGGGTTTTCCCCCTAAAACTGCTAAATAAAAAAGAAAAAAATAGG